>JAMWET010005678.1:0-108700 GCA_024036415.1 Prochilodus magdalenae
TGTACGGCAGATCCAGCGTCTTTGTTTCTGCCCTCGATGCTCCTCTCCAGATCCTGCAGAGCGATTTTTTAAACTGTGTCATCAGCTTCTGGGGCGTCTCCTCGCTGAACAACTCCTCAGGGTAGTGACCGAGTGGATACTGAGAAAGTACGACAGAACAACATGGTCACTATCTGCGAATTCTGTCACAGGTCATTGAAATAAGGCATTCCGGATACGGATCCCTTTGCAAGTTTTCCAAAGCCATCCTGCGGCTATGTTAAAACTTGTCTGTGGTCCGATCTGCCTTTCTGATCCTCCTGTAGTGCTGTTTGTACATGGAGAATATACTGGACTCACCCGATCAGAGGAGTCCTCGCTCAGCAAGTACACGATAGCCATTGTGTTGACCGTGGTCTTGACGTCAGGTAAGGTCTCAAGAATAGAGTCCTTCGTGGTGCTTCCTTTTTGGCGGGGTGGTGGACACCGGAGAGAGCTTGGAAAGTTGGGCATATAGCCCCCGAAGTCAAACTGTGAAGACAGACGTAGTGTAAGGTCAAGGCTGGTTGTTTACGTTCGTACATTAGATGGAAATTCAGCCAAAGCATTTCAAAACCTGGCCGTTGTTGACCGCAGCATGTTGACCAGACACTGTGAAGATCACCATAGTGACGAACTTAGCCAGCTGTCCAACAGTGCAGAAGGACTCTGGAAATCCTAATGGTGAGGAGAATGGAACAGTTTTAGGCAGATCTGCAATGCAGGACAGAAAACAAACAAACAAACAAACAATCAAACGTACCAGCCTGCCTGTTATCCAGACCGCCTTTTTCTCTGATCTCAGTAAGCCATGCATGGAGCTCCTTGTCTTCCTGGACGTCTTGATCGCTGTAGTAATGCGACACCAGTCCAGACACAAACCTGGTGGATACAAATGTTTAGACAGGAAACGTCAAGGCAGGACACATCCACCTCCTTCTCTTTCATTCTGCTAGTCTTGTTTCTCCACCTGTACTGGGGAAGCGGTTGTGATTGGGTGTTCCTGGCTAAATGATTTGCCAAGGCGGAATGTTTAAAGTGACCGAGGGCTTGGATCCTATCTAAAATCATTCTCTGATGGGTAAAATACAGCACTGTTACTGAGATGCTTTGGACTAAAGCATCTTCTAAATGCTGTAAATGTAAAAATGTACGTTTCAGATTGAAACTGACCCATAAGCCTGAAATAACGACTTATTTTTTCCAAATTTCGACTATAATAGTAATAATAAGGTTTATGTGTGGAGCACCTTTCATACTGTTGGCAGCTCAAAGTGCCTTACAGGCAGCTGACATCAGTAATAGGTAATAAAAATAATGATAACCAAGTTTGTCATAAAACATCATGTTCTCTGAGTTTTAGTACCGAGAATCAATATTTCAGTTTTTTCTTCATTTAGTTGTAGAAAATTCTGTGACTCCACTGAGAAATATGTGACACACGGCTTCTAAGTCTAGATCATCCAGAGGAATGGAGATGTATGACTGCGTATCATCAGCGTAGCTACGACAGTTAACATCATCCAGAGGTCACATGTACAAAGAGAAAAGCAGAGGCCCTAAAACTGACCCGCCCTTATTCAGTAAATCATAGCAGACACTTCTTACTCCAAACTGTAAAGTGCAAAGTGCAACACGTTAGTGAATCTGGCCCAAAGTAGTTTCTTAGTCCCGTACTTGTAAATGATCTCCCACATCTTAAGACCATCATCTCTGTAGTAGTAATTGGGAATGTCCTCCATCCCCCTCTCCTTGATATTGTCCGGCAGACAGAGGGAGCTGTATGTTAGAGAGGAGGCTGCTCTTTTCAGGAAGGTGGTCATAGAGTCATTTCCAATGGCAGTGAACTAAAAGGTGAAGATCAGCAAAATGAATCATCACTGAAGGGCTATTAGCATTTTCCCCACGTCTACATTATACAGTAGAGTATCATCAAAGCAAGGATCTGCACCTTGACGAAATATCCATTCGCCGAGACCAGCAGATTCCTGGCCATGATGTTGATCTGGAGGTTGTAGCGAGTGTGGGGTACCAGGAGCTGGAAGATGAAGAGTGATAAAGCCCTTTAGCTAAGGAATTCTTCTGATCACGTCACTGGACTGGATCCAGTTTGATGAAGTGATAAAGAAAGACAAGGTGAATGCTCAGACATCAAGAACTAATAATGAAATCCTGTGTAGGAGTAAATAGGACTCTCTTTGAAGTTGTAGCTTTCTGATTAAATTATTTCTGATTAAAATAATTAAAAGGTTATTATGGTTGCACATTGCAAAGTGGATTTTTTCAAATAAATTTTCCCATAGGGAATGACTAGAATGGAAAAATGCATGCCTATCTACCCTACTTCCACTCGATAGACAGACACCATTTTGGATACGCTAGCTCAGGCCAGACCCCTAAACAGTGACCCACAGCCAAACTGCCCCGCACTCCTCTATGTGTAATTTATTTATCCCTCGTTCCACCCATACACTCCCATTCATTTTTAGGCCCACCCAAGCCCTACTGTGTCCTTTGACTCACAGTCACCAAACTTCATCTACTCACAGAAGGCAGGTGCCCAAGCTCTAATGTACAGCTATAAGGACCCGCTCTCCTCTATGTGTTGTTTATTCATCCATACCATTGCAACCACCTAGCAGCACCTTAGCAACCACCTGAGAAACCATAGCACCCAACTGGCAACACCTTAGCAACCACCTGGGATACCATAGCAAGCACCTAGCAACACCTTAGCAATCACCTGGGATCTCGAAGCAACTGCCTACCAGTTAGATCTAACGGTTCTGATAATAAACACAGGAGAAGAGAGTTCACCTTAAACAGGGGATGGCATGACGGCAGGGTGCGCATCATTGCCACAGTGAAGACCTCGCCCAGCAGGTGAGTCTGCAGCAGGTGGAAGTTCAGCTCATGTTCATTAAACTCAGCATTTCTCACAAAGGTCTTCGCCACCAGCCAGTCATGCTCAGAGTCGGAGGGTAGGAAGATGGGATTCCCTGCTCCCGGCTCCTGGTTCAGCTGAATGGAACAAAACCATCGTATGTACAGACTAATAATGAAACAGTGGTTTAGTTCTGGACCAAGCCTGCCACCAGCCCTGGACTGTATTTATATAAATTACAAAACTGTATTTTTATAAGATTCCATTTTATCAGCTGTACATTACTGTACTCAGTTATTTCCTGTTAGCCTAGCGCTAACACAACATTGTAAATTCCATACAGACTAAATCCCATAGTTAGCTGGGGGGTTAGCTACAGTGACGTCTCCTATATAATGGAGACAAAAACAAGTCGTTTAATTACTCTGTGCTTTGTTTATCTTCTGAGCTGGGTCGAGGAGGTGCTGGACCCTTTCCCAGGGTTCAATGGGCAGAAGGCAGGATCTCATCCCTAACACCTAGCATCTAATGCCTAATCATGTTTAGCTATTAGCTCTATTTAATAGAAACTGTTCCCTGAGTTTAACACAGAATCCTGAATAACACTGTTAAACTCGTTACTGTAGAAACTACACAACACTGTACAGTCATTTAAGTCGTTTAGCTTATAGCTAGGCAGCCTATGCTAACCTAATCCCCGCCCTCCATCTTCGACAACCTCTCCCCCCACTTCCACAGTGATGAGATAATGGACTAGAACCTCTTTGATGTAATGATAGAGCGTTCACGACTCTCACCTGGATGGCAATAGGTATCAGTTTGCCCTGATTGCTGAACAGCAGGCAGAGTGGAGCCGCCAGATACTGCTTCTTCTTTTTAATCTCATTTCCGTCCAGGTCTTTCAGCCTTTCGTAGTCACAGAGGAAGATGTTTCCCTTCTGATTAACAAAAAATGAATGAAAATAAATGAACTGAACACAATAAACAAACAAACAAATAAATAAAAACAGACAACAGTCATATTATATATATACACATATATACACATGCAGTACATGTAATACATAGGTGAATATTAACATGACTCGCCAAATAATAGACCAAATTCAGAATTCAGTTTAATGCAAGCATCTGTCTCGATGCCGTCCTCTATCAAAACACACCCCAAAAGGACTTTTCCCATTCTTATTAAGTGATGTTGGAGCCTCTGGAGCCACTGGAGCATGGGTCTGTGCACAATATAAACCCCGCCTCCTCTGTGCCCACCTTACTCTGATAGGATGTACCAGGTAGCCTTGCCGACAGTGGTCATGATAAGTGTGGGGCTCTTAGAAGAGACTAAGGGGCGCATCAGCAGTACAGATTGAAAACGTTACTCTAAGTAAGACGTTATTATTTACCTGTATGAAGAAAGATGTATATCTAAATTCTGTACCTCCATTTCTGATTTCAGTGTGCTCCCCTGTGGTAAAAAACCTTGGACCATTTCATCGGTGACTGGGAATTTCTCAGGCAGTTCTGAGCAGCGCCTGATGATCATGGGGTTCAGACCATTTAGAAACTGGTATCCAAAAAAATCATCCCTTCTCCAGTTCTCCTGCACATACTCTGGAAAGAAGTTGGGAAAAGAAGAACGAGTTAGCTTTCAGTTAACCCACCTACACTGTCTGATTTGTGGGATATGGAGACCCCTCTGGTGGAAATCTGGAATTGCAAGTAAGAGCACTTGGTAATGTGGGTTGGGCCTTAAGTGGAAGAATCTAGCGACTGTGAGAGGATTCCAAGAGAACTCAGCCAAAGCTTGGTGGAGGACGTGTCTTCTGGGGATGGGAGTGAATTAACGAACATTGGCATCATCTTGATTTTGCATTTGAGACCTAAACATTGAGCCGGACATTATACCGTTTAGATCCTGTCCGACGTTTTTACATAAGGACATGTTAGCAGTGCACCCTCACTTTCCATTCTCCTCACTCAGAAATATAGATACTGTTTTCCAGTTTGAAGAAAAACATTTCCTAGTGCAGCTTTGATGTAGATTCACTGGTGGTGTTCAATTACCGTACGTCTTCGTCTTGATACACAGAACCCCATTGAGTTCCTTAAAGCTGCTCCACGAGTCACGTGTAGGGAATTTCAGCTGCATCTTCATGAAACTGAGAGAAATTATTCTGAAACATGAAACAAGAACCATCAATATGAGCAAACACTGGATTTACGGATCATTTAGACACGGAGAACTTACGCTGAACCCGAGTTGAACAGGAATGCCTTCTGTTTGGTGAAGGAGAATCTGACCTCAGGGGGCAAACTACATGTACTTTCATGATGCACGGAGTGAGGCAATCCCGGAGCATATATACTCCAACTGGAATACATAAATACATAACACATCAATACACAGAGCTGGGTTCCTTTAGTGCGTCAACATACTTGGCCAATATATCTGATTCTGATTCTGATTGAAGAGTTTAAATGATTCATTTGTATTTACATTTTTTCGTCTTTTTTATTTACATTTATTGTTTATTTTTCTTTAGAAGTTAATATTTTAACTTACATTTATTATTTATTTTTATTTACATTCATAGATTTTTTTATTTACATTTATTATTTATTTTTACTTACATTTATTTATTTTTAATTTTCATTTATGGTTTGTTTTTTATTTACATTTATTCTTAGTTTGTTTTTACAATTATATATTTTTATTGATATTCATGTTTTTTTTTATTTACATTTATGATTTGTTTTTATTTACATTCATACAGCGTCCAGAAACGGGTCAGGTCATGTCAGTATTTATTAGCCGCTAGGTAAGTGGCTCTGCTAGCAGTCTGGATTCCTGTATGGTCATTAGAAGACTCTCAGTGGTCGTATGACGTGTTTAAGCATGCGTCACATCTCCACCCAGTGATGGCACTCCTCCTCTGCAGAGGTCGCTCTGGCCTCAGTGTTAGGCAGCTGACTGCACACCTGTCTGCTGTTTGTAATGAGCTTCCTTATATGTAGCCTGTGTGTGTGCGGTCTTTGCTGGGTAAGGTTTCTTCCGCTCATTTCTAGGCCTCATTATAATCGTCAGTTTTGGTTCTGGTCTCTGAACTGGTTTTGGGTTTGGGTTTTTACCCTGTGGATCTGGACCGGTAGTTTGGACTATGAGTTTTGTATTCTGGTGTCTGATAAATCTCAGTTGGGTCCAGCTCGTCTCCCTTATTCAGCAGTACAGCATGCTGGGTACTGTAGTGAAAGAGCACTGAGGGATAAAAACACAACAGGGATACAGACTCCTGATCGTCATCAAAGGTTTAGGGATGCACTGCTGAACACAGGATGCTCCTGTAGGTACAGCATCTCAACATCTTTACCCTCCTGAACATCACTGTGTTAATACCTGCATGTTCAGTTATCTTCAGACTGTCCAGTGGAGTCTTAATAAGTCAGAAGTGTGTCAGTATGACCTTCACCTACTTGTAGTCTTGGCGCCGTCTCTTCAAATTCTCTTGCCTGTGAGCCAGGAGCTCAGGAGCCACGTCCTTGGTTTTCAGCATGGCTACAGGACGAATGTAAGATGGATGTAGTTATTCCTGGTGTTCAGTAACGAGTGTAAATATTGGAGATGATAAATAAATACTTCTGAAAGTGTCTCAGAGCAGAAAGACACTCCTCCCGTACAGACTGGTGCTTTAAATAGAATCAGCTACTGACCTACAGAATCCCTGAACACCAGCGTCTTATCACGGCTCATCCAGCGATGACAGGGGAAAAGCTTGTGGGCTCCTTCAGGTGTCGTTACGGTAATCCTGGAGCAGAACCACTCATCATCAGTAAGCGACACCATTGATCGCTGCTTAGCCTCCAGTTCAATCAGTAAGAGCTCTCCTATGTTTTCTTTCACGTCGATGGTGAACTTCTGCTCCTGTTGGGATATAGAAGGTCAGACCTTGTAGTTATGGATATTGAGAGTGTAGATAATGGTGCCAGGTAGCCAAAGCCTGGAGGGCAACAAGAGCCAGGAGAGGTGGCATGAAGGCGGCATCCAAGTCTGCAATTGGGGAACTTGGGGCCCAAACTGTCTCTTATAGCTCTCGTTGGGGGGGGCATGCTGTCATCGAGATGTTCTCCATCTACTAGGTATCAGGCCAATCTTATTCTCTCTGCTCACATACTGTATCTTGGTTTCCCATGGAGCTTCCAACATTACAGTGACCCCATACACTATAGAAAGAAGTCATTAGAACTTATTTAGAGTAGGTTAACCTGAAAATCAAGATTTGGCCTATTTGCGTAATGCCATTCATGGTGACGGGGTACATGCATGCTTATCTACCATTTGGTATAAACCAAATGGTAGATAACCATCAAACCATCAAACCATCTTCCCATGAAACCATTTTGAGTTATTGAATAATGTTTTATATATTTTTTATATTTATATTTATTTATATATTATATTTTATATTATAATTTTTTAAAAATATTATCATTTTACTTCCCATGGATTTTTTCTTGGATATCGATATGCATTTTTTTAATTGTTCAATCATGTTCAGAAAAAAATCATTACTACAAGAAACAGCCAAACATGTGACCGTGTAAACTGATCAACTCACCGATCCAGCCCAAAAGCCTGTCATCGTTCTGAGCCTATAGGGTTTACTATTGCAGTTGGTGCCAAAGAACTTGATGAAGACCTTTTTAGAGGTGCCAGCTCCGACAATGACCCCAGTCAAGACCTGGACTGTGTACTTCCCCATGGTTACCCTGTGTGTAAAGAGAACGCAATGGGAAATGTATTATACGGGATAAACAGCTACTGAGACCATCCGGTACTGACCCATATAGACACGCCCTGTGGATCCAGTCTGCACCTGTGGATGTGTTCACTTGGTGAAATCATTACTGGATATGATAGCCCTCCAAACAACACAGTTCCAGATGTAGTTCCTGCCAGCTGTGTTTTATAATAACTACAAATCCTGATTTCTATAATTCATCCTCATCATTACTCACCTGATGCAGAGCTGGTACTCGCTGTAGACTCTAACTCTTCAGCAGCTGTTCACAGAGAGAGTGCAGCAAGCTCAGCGACCTTCCAGGCTGTGCAGTATTTATGTACTAACTGATGCAGGACATCAAGAGGTTCCTAAGGAAGTGTCTACGTCATACACTTCTCTGTATCATAACTGACGGGGTGAATTGGAGGTGATTTCCCACCAATTTAAACATAAGAAAAAACACTGTTACTGAGACACACAGTGAGACAGTCGAGGATTTTAAAGGTGTTTAAAAGGTGTTTAACTGGAACCAGAGTCTTTATGTGCTCAGAGAATATTACACCCCAAGATAATCATCATCCAGCAACTGTTTGCTTATAATAAAAATAATAATAGTCATAAAAATATAAAAAACAACAACAATAATAATAATAAAAATATATAATAATATAAAAAAAAATATATATATATATATATATATATATATATATATATTTATAACAGTAATAATACTACTACTACTAATTATAATAATAATAATATAGAAAAATAAATAACCATAAAAATCATTAAAAAACAACAACAACAATAATAATACTAATAATAATAATAATTATTATAATTATATAATAATAATAATAATAATAATAATAATAATAATAATAATGATAGTGGTGCTGCCGGTGCTGTGGGTAGCTACAGCGTCCACTTCAGGATTTGTGGACAAAACTAAGTAGATGTTTGTTGACTTCCGAAAAAGTGTGGCGTGACCCCCCCCCCCCCAACTGAACATCACTGGCTCTGCTGTGGAAATTGTCAGGAGCACCTCTCTTGGTCCCTCAACACCAACTCCATAGATTCTACTTCCTGCGGACACTGAAAAAGACTCACACCCCCTCCAATCCTCACCATGTTCTACAGGGGGACTGTGGAGAGCATCCTGAGCAGCTGCATCATCGCCTGGTTTGGGAACTACACCGTCTCCGACCGCAAGACCCTACGGCGTATAGTGAGGACAGCTGAGTTTCACTCCACTGTGTCAATTGTGCATGGATGGAATGACGATAAAAGGCTCTTAACTTGACTAATAATAATAATAATAATAATAATAATAAACAACAATACAAACAACAACATAAGCTAAAAAACAATAATAATAATTATATAGCACTATAGCAGAGGCAGCAGGAGTGTACACGTCCCTGACTGAAGCTACAAAAATTATGAAAGGTCTACAGAGCACATTGATGGGAAGCCAGGCGATCAGTGACAGGAGAGCCCAGTGTGTCTGTCCTTTTCTGTCATTCACAGGGAGATCAGAATCTGTGTCCTTAATCTTACACATGTTCAGTAGCCTGAAAGCAACATCGGGCAACACCTCTCCCTGACCTTAAAAGTCTCCTCTCTTTGTTCCTGTTAATTTTTTTCCCCTGTCAGCAAATCTGATCGGACTGAGGTGTGAAGCAACCCTGTGGTCAGTGAAGCAACTCTGTGGTCAGTGAAGCAACTCTGTGGTCAGTGAAGCAACTCTGTGCAACAATTGTTTATGACACTGGCCATTTTCACTGAGGGGTGTACCCACTTTCGTTGCCAGCGGTTTAGACATGAATGACTGTGTGTTGAGTTATTTTGAGGGCCCAACAAATTTACACTGTTATACAAACTGTACACGGACTACTGCACACTGTACCTCAGTGCCATCTCTTCAGTGTCCCATCAAAAGATTTAATAAAGCATTTACAAAAATGTGAGGGGGGCACTTACTTTTGTGAGATACTGTACCACCCAGGAACACCGAAAGGAACTTCTCACTAACCTCGAGGTTAGCAGCACAGATCTGGGAAGTGTTTTGGTTTGTTAGTTAAGCCACTGTGGGGCTGGTACTAGCTTTGTTTAATTTAAGTCTCAGACTAAGTCTGAGAAAGTTGTTTGGAAAATCGAACTCCAACTCTGAACTTCACAAACCACCGCACTGCAATGTTGAGAAACACCCGGTCTCGACCACTACGTCCTCAAAAGCCAAAGCCCAAGATGACGACCAGCTATCCAAGTATCGACCGCTCTCCATTCAAGTCTCTCTGGCCCCCCAGCAGTAACCCTCAACCGCTTCTCCAAGCGTCTCCCTCAACCCGAGCCGAATCCAACTGCCCACACGTGCTCGGCATGTCTGCTGCCCTTGAACCTTCAGAAGGAGAGAAAGAGAGAGAGAGCGAGAGAGAGAGAGAGAGAGAGAGAGAGACACTGGACCAGCGCCACACCGAGTCCGGCCAACATGGTGCCAGGGACCAGTGCCAAGTGGTAGGACCACTTAGTGCCATTGCCCTTTTGATCTCTGACCCTCAAAAGTCTCTTCTCTTGTTTCCTGTTTTTTTTTCTCTGTCAGCAAATTTGATGTGAAGTAACTCTGTGGTCACTGAAGCAACTCTGTGCAGCAACTGTTTACGATTCTCCTAAATAACCAGTAACAAAACAAACCCACTGTATGACAATCCGGGGGGTTGGGGGGATGGGTGCACCCATGCACACACATTCACACACACGACCCTCCTCAAGAAAGCAGATTAAGAGAGATCAAAAATCCAAAAATCCAAAAGCCAATCAAAGATAAGCTCATAAATATTTAGCTAACCAACCAGCTAGCTCCAATTAGCATCACGGCCCCGCCTAGTAGGGAATGGACTCGAATTCAATAACGCAGTGTGAATCTGGGAGTCTTCTCCAACCTTCCAGGGACTTCAGCCTACTCGAAGAAGTTCTGTCCAGATGCCACCCAGGAACACCAAAAGGAACTTAGCACTAACCTCGAGGCAGCAGCTAACTGAGAATTGTTTGTTTGTTAGCCACTGTGAGGCTGGTACTCACTGCCCTGAGTTGTAGTTAGGTGAAAGCTGGCGTTTGCCCAGCATAGCTTTGTTTTAATTTAAGTCTCAGACTAAGTCAGAGAAAGTTGTTTGGACAATCAGACTCCTTTGAACTTCCCAAGCTACCTCACTGCAACATTGAGAAAAGCATCCATCCAAGAGATGCTGTGTGTAATCAGGAACATGCCTACTGAAATCATGTTCATAACAAAGCAACGAATCTCCTGCATGGTGGAGAAGTTCAGTCTTCAGTCCCCAAACGCTGGTTATTGTGAAATATAGCTCGCGATCTGCAGATCTGTGGAATCTGAACACATGAATTGTGCAACATGCCCACGTGTAGAAAACGTGCACTTTGATCATCTACCAATCATGTGAATATTCCAAACGGCCTTTCGAGAAACAATGCAGTTTCTGAGATCAGTTCTGAATTCTATTTTCTCCCATAAATTTACCTTCAGAATCACAAATGTATCAGTGCTATATAAACTCTAATAATCCCAAAGCCCTACTGTGTAGCATTCCAAATCCCAGATTACTATTCTAAGCTCACACTGTTTAACTACATACAAACTCATTCTGGGAGGGCTGATAGGAAACGTTCTGTCCTAGAGAAACAGAGGGATTTTTTAAATTCCTGTTGGAGAGAAAAAGTAGCAGCCAGAGAAAACAGAGATTATTATTTTCATAATTACTTTTCCATCAGCATTCCACATAAAACCCAGAAGACAGGTGTGGGTTCGCTGGTGGTTGTGATAGTAAATAGTGTCTATATGTGTGTTATAGACATGGAGACCCCCAGTCCCCATCACCACCACTGTAACGATCTGAGTCAGTAAGTGCCTCTACACTGAACAATTAAATATCATAACTAGGAAATTCCTGGGCTTAAAAGGACATGCCCAAATCTACAACAGAATGGCTGTGACCTTTGACCCTATCTATGAGTCCCATCATAAACCTTGCAACTGTCTATAGCCCCATCATCCACCCAGCGCCAACTGCAGGAGCCTGAAGTTACTACCACCTTAAACACGCAAGCTGACTCCATTTTGTCCAGTGATCTTATTCTGATTGAGTGTATATTGATAATTTCATAAGTTCCAAATATAAAACATTAAAAACCTAATCTAGTATGTTCTAGAGCTCTTCTTAAAGGATTTGGCTGAAATTATATTATCTTTATTTTTCTCTACTACAGTTTCCAGTCTCTCTGTGTCTCTTCTGGATCTGAGGACTAACCCAGCATCACTGTCCTCAACGTCCCTCATTTGATGGAGTGAGGAAATCTCTCTCTGATCTGAAAGAGAGACTAGAGGAATTCTGGAAGCAGGAATTCAGTACCATACCTCCACATAGCAAGAGGAGCTTCCTGAGTTTAGGCGAGAAGGTGGGGGCGGACCCCATCTCTGCAAAAATCATATAATAAAAGAAGCTGACCAACAATGTACATATTACACATGATGTACCTATTAATATTTGTAGTATAATGTAGTACACCACTTAACATAGTGTCTCTTATTCAGTAGACCAGTTCCAATGTAACTTTGACGTTTGGCTTTTTATTTTATTATTTTTCTTTTTTTCCTTGTTTTAAATGTAAGGAAGTCAATGAACAAACCTTTTTAAAGAGACCCCTTCACTTCAAGCACCATGGATCAGACTGTGTATACACCAGTCAGTCATATCATATGTCTATTTTGACATGCTATTTAGTGTTGGGTATATCTGAAGAAGTTGGGTGGAGCATGTGTGTCAGATTGTGGGTGGAGCTCTTTACACATGATGTACTTTTCCTCTGTGGAATTGTATTAGGTTAGAAAGTGGATGTCAGCTCATTCACATTCCTAAATCTAAAAACAACATGGCCTGGTGCCTGGGTCAGTCTCAATCTGGCACCCTTACTTTGGCTCCAGTAGGTGGCACTGTATTCCGTCCTTCGTTCTGCTGGATCATTGTGTTTGTGGGTGTCCACAGTTACAACGGATCAGACGATTTCACCCTCAGTGGTGTACACAGTTCGTATGGTGAACTTATCTGTTCTCATTTTGAAATGTCAGTACAGGAGCTCAGATTAGGGCAGACCCTCTCTCCCAAAACTCAACCCATGGTTGACCAAGTGTCTGACCAAAGTGGCATGACATCTCATCTGTGATGGTTGCTCATGCTCATCCTCTTCCTCGTCCTCTTATTCCAGCATTAGCCTGTATTGCTGTGCAGACCAAGATGTGTAACCTGTGGCGTCTTTACAGGGCTCAGGTCTGCTTTCTAAAGATAGCCAGTGTTCCACTGTGAGGGCTGGGTTAAGGGAACCGGTACATGGGTGTGTCATGTTCTCCTCCAGGGACTCTGGAGGTTAATGGTGTGTGTAATGTACAGATCTGTGTTTAGTGTTTTACAGAAAGTGTTTCACTGTGTAGAGCAGAGAATGTGCTTATAGTGTAGTGTAATGTAGATCTGACTCCCCCTAGTGGATGTCTCTCTCTCTCCCCACCTCCTTCTTGCTTCCAATCACAGAACTAGTTTCGTTTTCTCCTACTCAGTTCAGAGAAAACGAAACTGATCTCGGCATGCTCCTCTCTTTCTCTCTCTCTCTCAGTCTGTGAGTGCAGGAAAATGGCAGAGGCCAGTGTTTTACTAGATCAGGACCGGTTCAGCTGTCCAGTCTGTCTGGATCTACTGAAGGATCCAGTGGCTATTACCTGTGGACACAGTTACTGCATGGTGTGTATTAATGGCTGCTGGGATAAGGAGGATCAGAGGGGGGTCTACAGCTGCCCCCAGTGCAGAGAGACCTTCACCCCGAGGCCTGTTCTACGGAGGAACAACATGCTGGCTGAAGTGGTGGAGAAACTGAAGAAGACAGAACTCCGAGCTGCTCCTCCTGCTCCCTGTTACGCTGGACCTGGAGACGTGGAGTGTGATTTCTGCACTGGGAGAAAACTCAAAGCTGTCAAGTCCTGTTTGGTGTGTCTGGCTTCTTATTGTGAAGCTCATCTTCAACCTCACTATCAGTCTCCGGCCTTTAAGAAGCACAAGCTGGTTCCAGCCTCTTTAGACCTACAGGAGAAGATCTGCTCTCAGCATGATGAGGTGATCAAGGTCTACTGTCGGACTGACCAAAGCTGCATCTGCTATTTATGTACGATGGAGGAACATAAAGGCCACGATACAGTCTCAGCTGCAACAGAGAGAACCCAGAAACAGGTGAGAACTTCAACATCACATTTCATTTCTAATTCTAATCTGAGGAATAAACAGCCTGTTATTTTATTAATGCTGATTTGGAGTTGATTTCCAAGTGACTTATAACTGAACGTGTTCAGAAACAGGGAGATCATATTTCACCTAATGTAGTCAGACACGTCTGACCAGCCAACGCCCATGTTCTATCGTTCTACAGGGTCATAGTACATTACAGTGCCAAAGTCCATTACAGCAATAACACACTCCTAGTTTATAATCCACCTCTTATCTCATAATTCATAAAGAGCTGATGTTGTTTCTCCAGAGTGAAGTGAAAGACATGCAGAGGAAATCTCAGCAGAGACTCCAGGAGAAGGAGAAGGAGCTGCAGGAGGTGAAACAGGCTGTGAAGACTCTTAAGGTGAGTAGTGAGCAGAGATCTGCTGGAGCGGCTATTTCACAGCTCAGTCAGACTCTCCTCCAGTCAGACAGTGAGGAGACCAGTGCTGGACACTTAGAGACCCTACACAGACACAGTGTGGACAGTGAGTCATCTAGAGTCTCAGTGAGAGGGTGGATGATAGCTGGTGTTTAAATGGAGCTCCATCTGGTCTGTATGTTGTAACAGAGCTCTGCACAGGCAGCAGTGGAGGACAGTGAGAGGATCTTTACTCAGCTGATCCGCTCCATTGAGAAAAAGCGCTCTGAGGTAACAGAGCTGATCAGAGCTCAGGAGAAGACTGAACTGAGTCGAGCTGAAGAACTCCTGGAGAAACTGGAGCAGGAGATAGCTGATCTAAAGAAGAGAGACACTGAGCTGGAGCAGCTGGAGCACACAGAGGACCACATCCAGTTCCTCCAGGTAACAGTCACTGTCTGATCTACAGTCTTCTACAAAGGTTCGGGCTCCTCCAGTCTAACTTAGTGTATTATAAACAGTGGTGGACGAAGTACACAAGCCATGTAGTAGAGTTAAAGTAAAGATCCCTACAGTAACCTACTCCTCCACTAACACATCACACTTACTGAGTTACTGTACACCAACACACTACTTACAGCACACTAACACATTACACTTACTGAGTTACTGTACACCAACATGCTACTTACAGCACACTAACACATTACACTTACTGAGTTACTGTACACCAACACGCTACTTACAGCACACTAACACATTACACTTACTGAGTTACTGTACACCAACACGCTACTTACAGTACACTAACACATTACACTTACTGAGTTACTGTACACCAACACACTACTTACGGCACACTAACACATTACACTTACTGAGTTACTGTACACCAACACTCTACTTACAGCACACTAACACATCACACTTACCGAGTTACTGTACACCAACACTCTACTAACAGCACACTAACACATTACACTTACTGAGTTACTGTACATCAACACGCTACTTACAGTACACTAACACATTACACTTACTGAGTTACTGTACGCCAACACGCTACTTACAGTACACTAACACATTACACTTACTGAGTTACTGTACACCAACACTCTACTTACAGTACACTAACGCATTACACTTACTGAGTTACTGTACACCAACACGCTACTTACAGTACACTAACGCATTACACTTACTGAGTTACTGTACACCAACACGCTACTTACAGCACACCAACGCATTACACTTACTGAGTTACTGTACACCAACACACTACTTACAGGACACTAACACATTACACTTACCGAGTTACTGTACACCAACACGCTACTTACAGCACACTAACACATTACACTTACCGAGTTACTGTACACCAACACGCTACTTACAGCACACTAACACATTACACTTACTGAGTTACTGTACACCAACACGCTACTTACAGTACACTAACACATTACACTTACTGAGTTACTGTACACCAACACACTACTTACGGCACACTAACACATTACACTTACTGAGTTACTGTATACCAACACTCTACTTACAGCACACTAACACATCACACTTACCGAGTTACTGTACACCAACACTCTACTAACAGCACACCAACGCATTACACTTACCGAGTTACTGTACACCAACACACTACTTACAGGACACTAACACATTACACTTACCGAGTTACTGTACACCAACACGCTACTTACAGCACACTAACACATTACACTTACCGAGTTACTGTACACCAACACACTACTTACAGTACACTAACACATTACACTTACTGAGTTACTGTACACCAACACGCTACTTACAGCACACTAACACATTACACTTACTGAGTTACTGTACACCAACACGCTACTTACAGTACACTAACGCATTACACTTACTGAGTTACTGTACACCAGCACGCTACTTACAGCACACTAACACATTACACTTACTGAGTTACTGTACACCAACACACTACTTACAGTACACTAACGCATTACACTTACTGAGTTACTGTACACCAACACACTACTTACAGTACACTAACGCATTACACTTACTGAGTTACTGTGCACCGACACACTACTTACAGCACACTAACGCATTACACTTACTGAGTTACTGTACACCAACACTACTTACAGTACACTAACACATTACACTTACTGAGTTACTGTACACCAACACGCTACTTACAGCACACTAACACATTACAGTTACTGAGTTACTGTGCACCGACACACTACTTACAGCACACTAACGCATTACACTTACTGAGTTACTGTACACCAACACTACTTACAGTACACTAACGCATTACACTTACTGAGTTACTGTACACCAACACTCTACTTACAGCACACTAACACATTACACTTACTGAGTTACTGTGCACCAACACACTACAGTACAGTAATCCAGATCTCTGAGATCTTCACTGTTCACTCTGATTCATCTCTGTTATGCGTCTCTCTGTAGAGTTTCCAGTCTCTCTGTGTCTCTCCTGGATCTGATCGCTCACCCATAAACATCAACCAACGTCCCTCATTTGATGGAGTGAGGAAATCTCTCTCTGATCTGAGAGAGAGACTAGAGGAATTCTGGAAGCAGGAATTCAGTAAAATCCCTCCACATGGTAAGAGCATCTCCAAACACACCTGTAGCAGGTATTTAGTGTTATTGATCCCGAGGACTAAATAAGGCTCACCAGAGGTTTATGGATAAGAGGGTAAGCCTTTCCAGACGGGGCCGGTGTGGAGTCATGGTCTCCAGGAGTTTTTAACTGAAAATGCTGATCTAGAACTCGGAAACTGAAAATATCTAAAACTGGGTAATTGGTGAAATCGGCACACAGCAGATCTCTCTGTAGTTTGTATTACACACAGTGAGACTTAATCTCTGTATCCAGCTGCAACAGGTACAGATCCCGTAAAGGTACTGAAGCCCAGTAGCACTGGACCTCCATCTTCTCTCTCTCAGATAAACTACCTAAACCACACGTCATCAATAGAACAGTAGCACCCAGAAGGAGGTGTGGGGTTGTAGTGGTGTTAGGAATGGAGATAAAGTAGCACTGATTAGAGCTCAACAGCGCCTCCCCAGGTCACCTTGTGGTCTAGCAATGTCCATGGGCTAAACTGAAAATGACTAAAATAATAAACAACTTCTCTCTTTCTCTCTTCTCACACACACTCTCTCTCTCTCTCTCTCTCTCTCTCTCCTCTCTCTGTCTTCTCGCTTTCTCTCCTCTCTCTGTCTCTCTCTCTCTCTCCTCTCTCTTCTCGCTTTCTCTCCTCTCTCTGTCTCTCTCTCCTCTATCTCTTCTCTCTTTCTCTCCTCTCTCTGTCTCTCTGTCTCTCTTCACTCTGTCTCTCTCTCTCCTCTCTCTCTTTTCGCTTTCTGTCCTCTCTCTGTCTCTCTCTCTCCCTCTCTACTCTATCTCTTCTCTCTTTCTCTCCTCTCTCTTCTCTCTGTCTCTCTCTCTCTCTTTTTTCTCTTCTGTCTCTTTGTCTCTCTTTTTCTCTCCTAAAATACGTGTGTGTGTGTGTGTGTGTGTGGGTGTGTGTGTGTGTGTGTCTCCACAGCTGCAGCAGTTCAGATGATTTTACCCTCAGAACCAAAAACCAGAGATGACTTTCTACAGTGTATGTACCACACACACACACACACACACACACACACACACACACACACACACTCACATACACACAGTACAGTACAGTACATACACAGTACAGTACAGTACACACACACACAGTACAGTACAGTACACACACACACACACACACACACAGTACAGTACAGTACACACACACACACACACACACACAGTACAGTACAGTACACACACATACACAGTACAGTACAGTACACACACACACAGTACAGTACAGTACACACACACACACACACACACACACAGTACAGTACAGTACACACATACACAGTACAGTACAGTACACACACACACACACACACACACAGTACAGTACAGTACACACACACACACACAGTACAGTACAGTACACACACATACACACACACACACACAGTACAGTACAGTACACACACATACACAGTACAGTACAGTACACACACACACACACACACACACACAGTACAGTACACACACATACACAGTGCAGTACAGTACACACACACACACTACAGTACAGTACACACACAAACACACACAAACACTACAGTACAGTACACACACACAGTACAATACAGTACACACACATACACACACACACACAGTACAGTACAGCACACACACCCACACACACACACAGTACAATACAGTACACACACACACAGTACAGTACAGTACACACACACATACACACACAGTACAGTACAGTACACACGCATACACACATACACACACACTACAGTACAGGACAAACACACACACACACACACACTACAGTACAGTACACACACACTCACACAAACACTACAGTACAGTACACACACACACACAGTACAGTACACACACACACACAGTACAGTACACACACACACACACACACAGTACACACACACACACACACAGTACAGTACAGTACACACACACACACACACACACACTACAGTACAGTACACACACACACACACTCACACAAACACTACAGTACAGTACACACACACACACACACAGTACAGTACACACACACACAGTACACACACACACACACACAGTACAGTACAGTACACACACACACACACACACACACACTACAGTACAGTACACACACACACACACACAGTACAGTACACACACACACACATACACACACACAGTACAGTACAGTAAACACACACACACACACACACACTACAGTACAGGACACAAACACACACACACTACAGTACAGTACACACACACACACACACACTCACACTACAGTACAGTACACACACACACACACTACAGTACAGTACACACACACACACTACAGTACACACACACACACACAGTACAGTACAGTACACACACATACACACACATACACACACACAGTACAGTACAGTACACACACATACACACACAAAGTACAGTACAGTACACACACACACATACATACACACACACTACAGTACAGTACACACACACACACACACACTACAGTACAGTACACACACAAACACTTCTGTATTAAAATCTGTTTGTCTCTTTAACCATCGTAATGCCGTGAGTGAAGTTTCTAAAACAGAATCTGCTTTAAATAACAGATTAGTGTCTCAACGTCTACAGTTTTTCTTTTAATGCTGGGCAGTGAGTAACTTATGAAGTAAAAATTATAAAAGCACAAACAGGCATTTTTAATTTTACACACAATTTTACACATTCTGTAAATAAAAGACTCAATGTTTTCTTCTGTTGTTAGATTACTGTCGGCTGACTCTGGAACCCAACACAATGAAGTTTTATCTCAGGCTGTCTGAGGAGAACAGAGTGGTGACCTTCTGTAATACAATCCAATCTCACCCTGATCATCCAGAGAGATTTGACCACTGGAGTCCGGTGTTGAGTAAGGAGAGTGTGAGTGGACGCTGTTACTGGGAGGTTGAGTGGAGCAGTAATAAAGGATATGAGGTCTACATATCAGTCTCATATAAAGGGATCAGGAGGAAAGGACGGGGTGATGAGTGCTGGTTTGGACACAACAGTCAGTCCTGGAGTCTGCGGTGTTATCCCTCCTCTCTCTCTTTCTGGCACAACAACATCCAGACTGAGATCTCAGCTCCACCCTCCTCCAGAATAGGAGTGTATGTGGATCACAGTGCAGGAACTCTGTCCTTCTACAGCGTCTCTGACACAATGATCCTCCTACACACAGTCCACACCACATTCACTCAGCCGCTCTACGCTGGGTTCTGGGTGTGTGGGGGAACAACTGTGAGGTTATGTGATCTGTGTGTGCCTGTGGGACACTGTGGGAGTAACAGGTAGATGATGGGTGTATATGGTTTTCTTATTGGAGAGAATTCCATTATCAAGAAATTCATATCACTCACAGTCTCATGTAAGTTTTGGTACATCTGCCTAGAAAACCTCTCTGATCTGCTGACCCTCCCCACCTCCCCCCAGCTAGACTTGCCGAGTCTGAATAGTTTACAGCGATGGTGAATGGAACCAGACGTCCACCTCTGAAAGCTCCCTCACTGAAGGTTACTGCATGAAATGGTTATGGATACACTGCCTGATGTTTGAGAGAGAAGGTTTTGGACTACCACAAGCTTTGTTTATACACCCGTTCTTGGTGGAGAGGTACATGCAGGGTGTAGTAAGGCTAAAAATAGTCCTTAACGAAAATTAATTTTTCTTTTTCATCACATTTTTAGTATCAATATTATTTACATAGACACATGCTTCACTGGTGGGTTCGGATAGGTCAGTACATAAATCAGCAATGCGTTTCTCTACAGGGAACTACCTCACATCAAACCACTCTGAATGACTTGGTCCTGACTCATTCTGGAGAAGCTGATGAGATTCCCCTTTAAGAGACAGTTCTACTGTAAGAAGATATAGTTCTAAGGTTTAATGATAGAAGTTGAATGAAAGACTTTGATTTCTGCTGAATTTATTGTTGAAGTTTTACAGAACACATTAATATGCAGTGATGAGTTCACTAAATCACATGTTTTTGTTTCCTTGCATGGAGGTTTTATTGGTTATGGGTTTATTATAAGTAAGGACAGAATAAAAGAAACAGCCCAGCGTCCCTCAAAAGCCCCTTCCATTTGATCAGCAGCAGAAAGCTGTAAGCTGGTTAGATGTGCTCAGTGTGTACATCGTATATGAGTTATTTCTGTTTATTACATGTACAGTGTCCTCAATAAATCTCAGTAAATCTCAGTAAACGGTCTGTAAAGAATGCTGCTCGTTTCGTATCTTCTGATCTTTCATTACTGGAAAAATCGATTGAGAATTTAATTCTGATCATGTAATACATGTATATCTCAAATATATGAATCTAGAACAGTAGAAACTGTTAGGAATGAAATCCAAATGATTTGGTTTTAATCCTGTTAAAGGTGCTGCTCCCAGTAGCCAATGATAGGAGCAGTAAACCTAGCGATGGCTGAAGCTCTTGCTGAGTGACCTCCGCCTCCTCCTGCTCCTGACAAGAAACCACGTTCCTCAGCGAACAAAAGCAGTGCCCTGAATAGAAGCAGAACAAGAGTAACAGTGGTGTTGGTGTCCACCACTGGAGATGCTCTTGGAGAGGAAAGGGAGGATCTCAACCTCAACTGGTGAGGAGTTAAGAGGGAGGAGCTGTGCATGTTCTGGTGGTGTGTTGCCCCCTACTGTTTGAAGTATGAATGTGACAGGTTGCATCATCCTACACATTACTCCTTACAAGCAGCTGGAGACATTAAGAATCGACTGGGAAGAGAACTGATTTCTACACTGACCCCCACACAGTGAGGTGTGCGGTTCAAGTGGCCAAAGACGCTCTGTTTTTCTTCAGCCAGGAAGCTCAAACTGGACCACTGTTATATCTTCCAGCAGGACAGCCTTAAAATCAAGGTACCAACACATCCCGCTGATCACATGGTCATCCTAGCCCCCTGACCTATACCCCATAGAACATCCATGTGATGAGCTGCATAGGACAGTCCTCAATTACGGACCTCAGAAGCTGAATGTATGTAGGAATGGTCTCAGATCACTGCTGTTATGTTTGCAAAGGGAGGAGCACAAAGTCTGAACTGAAATGGTTCGATTGTGGCAGATGTAAATTGGAGAAGAATGTTTATTGCATGATGAGATGTCGGCCTTTTCAGTCTCTACTTCAAATTAAGGTTCTTCTTCTCCACAATGTGAATAAAAGATCAAAAGGAAAAGTGATGAAGTCATTTGATTACAGTGTGTTTTGCTCATGTGTACCTGGGGTGCCAATATTTTTGGAAGGCACTGTACAGTAAAGAGACAGATGTGCTCAGAGCCCAAAGAGGAGAAACATAACCCCCTTAAAAATCAAAGACCCTTGACCTGAAGACCATGGCTTTAAATGGCAATGCTGTTATCCACAGTTCTCGGGTTCAGGTATGTGTACGGCAGATCCAGCGTCTTGTTTCTGCCCTCGATGCTCCTCTCCAGATCCTGCAGAGCGATTTTAAACTGTGTCATCAGCTTCTGGGGCGTCTCCTCGCTGAACAACTCCTCAGGGTAGTGACCGAGTGGATACTGAGAAAGTACGACAGAACAACATGGTCACTATCTGAGAATTCTGTCACAGGTCACTGAAATAAGGCATTCTGGATACGGATCCCTTTGCAAGTTTTCCAAAGCCATCCTGCGGCTATGTTCAAACCTGTCTGTGGTCCGATCTGCCTTTCTGTTCCTGCTGTAGTGCTGTGGAGAATCTACTGGACTCACCCGATCAGAGGAGTCCTCGCTCAGCAAGTACACGATAGCCATTGTGTTGACCGTGGTCTTGACGTCAGGTAAGGTCTCAAGAATAGAGTCCTTCGTGGTGCTTCCTTTTTGGCGGGGTGGTGGACACCGGAGAGAGCTTGGAAAGTTGGGCATATAGCCCCCGAAGTCAAACTGTGAAGACAGACGTAGTGTAAGGTCAAGGCTGGTTGTTTACGTTCGTACATTAGATGTAACTCAGCCAATGCATTTCAAAACCTGGCCGTTGTTGACCGCAGCATGTTGACCAGACACTGTGAAGATCACCATAGTGACGAACTTAGCCAGCTCTCCGACAGTGCAGAAGGACTCTGGAAATCCTAATGGTGAGGAGAATGGAACAGTTTTAGGCAGATCTGCAATGCAGGACAGAAAACAAACAAACAAACAAACTAACTAACGTACCAGCCTGCCTGTTTTCCAGACCGCCTTTTTCTCTGATCTCGGTAAGCCATGCGTGGAGCTCCTTGTCCTCCTGGACGTCTTGATCGCTGTAGTAATGCGACACCAGTCCAGACACAAACCTGGTGGATACAAATGTTTAGACAGGAAACGTCAAGGCAGGACACATCCACCTCCTTCTCTTTCGTTTTGCTAGTCTTGTTTCTCCACCTGTACTGGGGAAGCGGTTGTGATTGGGTGTTCCTGGCTAAATTATTTGCCAAGGCGGAATGTTTAAAGTGACCGAGGGCTTGGATCCTATCTAAAATCATTCTCTGATGGGTAAAATACAGCACTGTTACTGAGATGCTTTGGACTAAAGCATCTTCTAAATGCTGTAAATGTAAAAATGTACGTTTCAGATTGAAACTGACCCATAAGCCTGAAATAACGACTTGTTTTTTCCAAATTTACACTATAATAGTAATAATAAGGTTTATGTGTGGAGCACCTTTCATACTGTTGGCAGCTCAAAGTGCCTTACAGGCAGCTGACATCAGTAATAGGTAATAAAAATAATGATAACCAAGTTTGTCATAAAACATCATGTTCTCTGAGTTTTAGTACCGAGAATCAATATTTCAGTTTTTTCTTCATTTAGTTGTAGAACATTCTGTGACTCAACTGAGAAATATGTGACACAAGTCTAGATCATCCAGAGGAATGGAGATGTATGACTGCGTATCATCAGCGTAGCTACGACAGTCAACATCATCCAGAGGTCACATGTACAAAGAGGAAAGCAGAGGCCCTAAAACTGACCCGCCCTTATTCAGTAAATCATAGCAGACACTTCTTACTCCAAACTGTAAAGTGCAAAGTGCAACACGTTAGTGAATCTGGCCCAAAGTAGTTTCTTAGTCCCGTACTTGTGAATGATCTCCCACATCTTAAGACCATCATCTCTGTAGTAGTAATTGGGAATGTCCTCCATCCCCCTCTCCTTGATATTGTCCGGCAGACAGAGGGAGCTGTATGTTAGAGAGGAGGCTGCTCTTTTCAGGAAGGTGGTCATAGAGTCATTTCCAATGGCAGTGAACTAAAAGGTGAAGATCAGCAAAATGAATCATCACTGAAGGGCTATTAACATTTTCCCCACGTCTACATTATACAGTAGAGTATCATCAAAGCAAGGATCTGCACCTTGACGAAATATCCATTCGCCGAGACCAGCAGATTCCTGGCCATGATGTTGATCTGGAGGTTGTAGCGAGTGTGGGGTACCAGGAGCTGGAAGATGAAGAGTGATAAAGCCCTTTAGCTAAGGAATTCTTCTGATCACGTCACTGGACTGGATCGAGTTTGATGAAGTGATAAAGAAAGACAAGGTGAATGCTCAGACATCAAGAACTAATAATGAAATCCTGTGTAGGAGTAAATAGGACTCTCTTTGAAGTTGTAGCTTTCTGATTAAATTATTTCTGATTAAAATAATTAAAAGGTTATTATGGTTGCACATTGCAAAGTGGATTTTTCCAAAAAATTTTCCCATAGGGATGAATAGAATGGAAAAATGCATGCCTATCTACCCTACTTCCCCTCGACAGACAGACACCAATTCGGATACACTAGCTCAGGCCAGACCCCCAAACAGTGACCCACAGCCAAACTGCCCCACACTCCTCTATGTGTCATTTATTTATCCCTCGTTCCACCCGTACACTCCCATTCATTTTTGGGCCCACCCAAGCCCTACTGTGTCCTTTGACTCACAGTCACCAAACTTCATCTACTCACAGAAGGCAGGTGCCCAAGCTCTAATGTACAGCTATAAGGACCCGCTCTCCTCTATGTGTTGTTTATTAATCCATACCATTGCAACCACCTAGCAGCACCTTAGCAACCACCTGAGAAACCATAGCACCCAACTGGCAACACCTTAGCAACCACCTGGGATCTCGTAGCAACTGCCTACCAACACCATAGCAACCACCTGGGATACCATAGCAACCAGCTAGCAACACCTTAGCAACTACCTGGCAGCAATCACCTAGCAACACCTACGCAATCACCTAGGATATCATAGCAACCACCTGGAATACCATAGCAATCACCTAGCAACACCTTAGCAACCACGTGGGATATCATAGCAACCACCTAGCAACACCTTAGCAACCACGTGGGATATCATAGCAACCACCTAGCAACATGTTAGCAAACACTTACCAACACCAACTATATGTATAAATATTCTTGTTCCACCTTAATGGGTGTAGTAGTTATAAAGCCTTAGGTGCCAGAATGTAACTGCTGCACCATTTAAGGTGGAATGGAAAAATTGGAATTAGAATCTGGCAGATGTTCCAGCAGTAAAAGAATGATAAGGACATGTGGATCAGGGGGGAGTAGTAATGATTAGGCCAATTCTGAACTCAATTAACATTAAAACCACAAAAAAACTTCCTTAGAAACACTATGTTAGTACACTGTACTAATGATAGGAGCAGCTAGGTAGAGAAGGAGGATGGTAGGAGCATGCTAGGTAGAGAAGGAGGATGGTAGGAGCATGTTAGGTAGAGAAGGAGGATGGTAAGAGCATGCTGGGTAGAGAAGGAGGATGGTAGGAGCATGCTAGGTAGAAAAGGAGGATTGTAGGAGCATGTTAGGGAGAGAAGGAGGATGGTAGGAGCATGCTGGGTAGAAAAGGAGGATGGTAGAAGCATGCTGGGTAGAGAAGGAGGACGGTAAGGGCATGCTGGGTAGAGAAGGAGGATGTAGGAGCATGCTGGGTAAAGAAGGAGGATGGTAGGATCATGCTAGGTGGAGAAGGAGGATGGTAGGAGCATGCTAGGTGGAGAAGGAGGATGGTAGGAGCATGCTAGGTGGAGAAGGAGGATGGTAGGAGCATGCTAGGTAGAGAAGGAGGATGGTAGGAGCATGCTAGGTAGAAAAGGAGGATGGTAGAAGCATGCTGGGTAGAGACGGAGGATGGTAGGAGCATGCTGGGTAGAGAAGGAGGATGGTAAGGGCATGCTGGGTAGAGAAGGAGGATGGTAGGAGCATGCTGGGTAGAGAAGGAGGATGGTAGGAGCATGCTAGGTAGAGAAGGAGGATGGTAGGAGCATGCTGGGGACAGAAGGAGGATGGTAGGAGCATGCTAGGTACAGAAGGAGGATGGTAGGAGCATGCTGGGTAGAGAAGGAGGATGGTAGGAGCATGCTGGGTAGAGAAGGAGGATGGTAGGAGCATGCTGGGTAGAGAAGGAGGATGGTAGGAGCGTGCTGGGTCGAGAAGGTGGATGGTTGGAGCATGCTGGGTAGAGAAGGAGGATGGTAGGAGCGTGCTGGGTAGAGAAGGAGGATGGTAGGAGCGTGCTGGGTAGAGAAGGAGGATGGTAGAAGCATGCTGGGTAGAGAAGGAGGATGGTAGAAGCGTGCTAGGTAGAGAAGGAGGATGGTAGGAGCATGCTGGGTAGAGAAGGAGGATGGTAGGAGCATGCTGGGTAGAGAAGGAGGATGGTAGAAGCATGCTGGGTAGAGAAGGAGGATGGTAGGAGCATGCTGGGTAGAGAAGGAGGATGGTAGAAGCATGCTGGGTAGAGAAGGAGGATGGTAGGAGCATGCTGGGTAGAGAAGGAGGATGGTAGAAGCATGCTGGGTAGAGAAGGAGGATGGTAGGAGCATGCTGGGTAGAGAAGGAGGATGGTAGGAGCGTGCTGGGTAGAGAAGGAGGATGGTAGGAGCATGCTGGGTAGAGAAGGAGGATGGTAGGAGCATGCTGGGTAGAGAAGGAGGATGGTAGGAGCATGCTGGGTAGAGAAGGAGGATGGTAGGAGCATGCTGGGTAGAGAAGGAGGATGGTAGGAGCATGCTGGGTAGAGAAGGAGGATGGTAGGAGCATGCTGGGTAGAGAAGGAGGATGGTAGGAGCATGCTGGGTAGAGAAGGAGGATGGTAGGAGCATGCTGGGTAGAGAAGGTGTGTCTGGATCAGAGAAAGGCCACACAGTGTGTTAAGTTAGCTGACTGGTTGAAACAGTCTGCAGGTGGTGATGTTCAGTTAGATCTAATGGTTCTGATAATAAACACAGGAGAAGAGAGTTCACCTTAAACAGGGGATGGCATGACGGCAGGGTGCGCATCATTGCCACAGTGAAGACCTCGCCCAGCAGGTGAGTCTGCAGCAGGTGGAAGTTCAGCTCATGTTCATTAAACTCTGCATTTCTCACAAAGGTCTTCGCCACCAGCCAGTCATGCTCAGAGTCGGAGGGTAGGAAGATGGGATTCCCTGCTCCCGGCTCCTGGTTCAGCTGAATGGAACAAAACCATCGTATGTACAGACTAATAATGAAACAAAAACAACTCGTTTAAATACTCTGTGCTTTGTTTATCTTCTGAGCTGGATCGAGGGGGTGCTGGACCCTTTCCCAGGGTTCAATGGGCAGAAGGCAGGATACACCCTGGACAAGCTACCAGTCCATTGCAGGGCAGACACAAACACACACATACAACTAAGGGGCAATTTAGCATCTCCAATTCACCTGAATGCATGTCTTTGGGGTGTGGGGGGATACCAGAGCACCCAGAGGAAACCCACACAGACACAGGGAGAACATGTAAACTCCACACAGAGAGGAACCCAGACACCCCGGGGAGGGATCAAACTGCACCACTGTGTCAACCCTACCAGCTAACACCTAATGCCTAATCAAATGCCTATTAGCTTTACACCGTAGACTCTGCCTGCACTTGAAATGCTTTCCCTGTGTTCAACACAGGACGCTGAATAACACTGTAACGTATCACACTGGCCTGAACACAGAACATTACTGCAGAAACTACAGAACACTGGACAGTCGTTTAAGTTGTTTAGCTAATAGCTATGCAGCCTATTCTAACCTGTTCCAAAGCAAGAAAGAGTAAACAACCCCCCCTCCCCCCACCCCCACAGTTTTATGAGATAATGGACTAGAGCTCCTTTGATGTAATGGTAGAACGTGCTCTCACCTGGATGGCTATTGGTATCAGTTTGCCCTGACTGCTGAACAGCAGGCAGAGTGGAGCCGCCAGATACTGCTTCTTCTTTTTGAGCTCATTTCCGTCCAGGTCTTTCAGTCTTTCGTAGTCACAGAGGAAGATGTTTCCCTTCTGATTGATAAAAAAATGAACTAAAATGAATGAACTGGACAAAATAAACAAACAAATAAAAGAACTACAAACAGATATACACTTTATATACACAGTTCATTAGTAAATGGTGAGCAATACAACACAGACATTTAGTGGTTGGTTGAGTGGTTGGTGTAGCTCAGCAGATAACACCACTACACGTTAGGGAGCCATTAGGGAGCCACCACCACACGTGGGAGACTTTGAATCCCGGTCTGGGTGACTATGCTGTGCTACACCAATAAGAGTTCTTGGGCTAGACTCCTAACACTACAGTGGCCCACCTGTAATATGATTAACCCTGTAAGTCGTTCTGGATAAGAGCGTCAGCTAAATGCC
Organism: Prochilodus magdalenae; assembly: GCA_024036415.1. Classification (NCBI taxonomy): domain Eukaryota; kingdom Metazoa; phylum Chordata; class Actinopteri; order Characiformes; family Prochilodontidae; genus Prochilodus; species Prochilodus magdalenae. The sequence continues at coordinate 28,685 of JAMWET010005678.1, forward strand.
GTAAATTTAAATGAACATTGTAATAAGACTCGCCAAACAATAGACCAAATTCAGAATTCAGTTTAATGCAAGCGTCTGTCTCGATGCCGTCCTCTATCAAAACAAACCCCAAAAGGACTTTTCCCATTCTTATTAAGTGATGTTGGAGCCACTGGAGTCACTGGAGCATGGGAGTGTGCACAATACAAACCCCGCCTCCTCTGTGCCCACCTTACTCTGATAGGATGTACCCAGTAGCCTTGCCGACAGTGGTCATGATAAGTGGGAGACTCTTAGAAGAGACTAAGGGGCGTATCAGCAGTACAGATTGAAAACGTTACTCTAAGTAAGACGTTATTATTTACCTGTATGAAGAAAGATGGATATCTTAATTTTGTACCTTCATTTCTGATTTCAGTGTGCTCCCCTCTGGCAAAAAACCTTGGACCATTTCATCGGTGACTGGGAATTTCTCAGGCAGTTCTGAGCAGCGCCTGATGATCATGGGATTCAGACCATTTAGAAACTGGTATCCAAAAAAATCATCCCTTCTCCAGTTCTCCTGCACATACTCTGGAAAGAAGTTGGGAAAAGAAAAACGAGTTAGCTTTCAGTTAACCCACCTACACTGTCTGATTTGTGGGATATGGAGACCCCTCTGGTGGAAATCTGGAATTGCAAGTAAGAGCACTTGGTAATGTGGGTTGGGCCTTAATTGGAAGAATCTAGCGACTGTGAGAGGATTCCAAGAGAACTCAGCCAAAGCTTGGTGGAGGACGTGTCTTCTGGGGATGGGAGTGAATTAACGAACATTGGCATCATCTTGATTTTGCGTTTGAGAGCTAAACATTGAGCCGGACATTATACCGTTTAGATCCTATCCGACGTTTTTACATAAGGACATGTTAGCAGTGCACCCTCACTTTCCATTCTCCTCACTCAGAAATATAGATACTGTTTTCCAGTTTGAAGAAAAACATTTCCTAGTGCAGCTTTGATGTAGATTCACTGGTGGTGTTCAATTACCATACGTCTTCGTCTTGATACACAGAACCCCATTGAGTTCCTTAAAGCTGTTCCACGAGTCACGTGTAGGGAATTTCAGCTGCATCTTCATGAAACTGAGAGAAATTATTATGAAACATGAAACAAGAACCATCAATATGAGCAAACACTGGATTTACGGATCATTTGGACACGGAGAACTTACGCTGAACCCGAGTTGAACAGGAATGCCTTCTGTTTGGTGAAGGAGAATCTGACCTCAGGGGGCAAACTACATGTACTTTCATGATGCACGGAGTGAGGCAATCCCGGAGCATATATACTCCAACTGGAATACATAAATACATAACACATCAATACACAGAGCTGGGTTCCTTAAGTGCATCAACATACTCGGCCAATAGATCTGATTCTGATTCTGATTGAAGAGTTTAAATGATTCATTTGTATTTACATTTTTTCGTCTTTTTTATTTACATTTATTGTTTATTTTTGTTTGGAATTTAATGTTTTTACTTACATTGATTATTTATTTTTACTTACATTTATTTATTTTTATTTTCATTTATGGTTTGTTTTTTATTTACATTTATTCTTAGTTTGTATTTACAATTATATATTTTTATTTATATTCATGTTTTTTTTTATTTACATTTATGATTTGTTTTTATTTACATTCATACAGCGTCCAGAAACGGGTCAGGTCATGTCAGTATTTATTAGCCGCTAGGTAAGTGGCTCTGCTAGCGGTCTGGATTTCTGTATGGTCATTAGAAGACTCTCAGTGGTCGTATGACGTGTTTAAGCAATGCATGCGTCACATCTCCACCCAGGGAGGGCACTCCTCCTCTGCAGAGGTCGCTCTGGCCTCAGTGTTAGGCACCTGACTGCACACCTGTCTGCTGTTTGTAATGAGCTTCCTTATATGTAGCCTGTGTGTGTGTGCGGTCTTTGCTGGGTAAGAGTTCTCCCTCTCATTTCTAGGCCTCATTATAATCGTCAGTTTTGGTTCTGGTCTCTGAACTGGTTTTGGGTTTGGGTTTTTACCCTGTTGATCTGGACCGGTAGTTTGGACTGTGAGTTTTGTATTCTGGTGTTTGATAAATCTCAGTTGGGTCCAGCTCGTCTCCCTTATTCAGCATTACAGCATGCTGGGTACTGTAGTGAAAGAGCACTGAGGGATAAAAACACAACAGGGATACAGACTCCTGATCGTCATCAAAGGTTTAGGGATGCACTGCTGAGCACAGGATGCTGCTGTAGGTACAGCATCTCAACATCTTTACCCTCCTGAACACCACCGGGTTAATACCTGCATGTTCAGTTATCTTCAGACTGTCCAGTGGAGTCTTAATAAGTCAGAAGTGTGTCAGTATGACCTTCACCTACTTGAAGTCTTGGCGCCGTCTCTTCATAGTCTCTTGCCTGTGAGCCAGGAGCTCAGGAGCCACGTCCTTGGTTTTCAGCATGGCTACAGGACGAATGTAAGATGTAGTTATTCCTGGTGTTCAGTAACGAGTGTAAATATTGGAGATGATAAATTACTACTTCTGAAAGTGTCTCAGAGCAGAAAGACACTCCTCCCGTACAGACTGGTGCTTTAAATAGAATCAGCTACACGTTACTGACCTACAGAATCCCTGAACACCAGCGTCTTATCACGGCTCATCCAGCGATGACACGGGAAAAGCTTGTGGGCTCCTTCAGGTGTCGTTACGGTAATCCTGGAGCAGAACCACTCATCATCAGTAAGCGACACCATTGATCGCTGCTTAGCCTCCAGTTCAATCAGTAAGAGCTCTCCTATGTTCTCTTTCACGTCGATGGTGAACTTCTGCTCCTGTTGGGATATAGAAGGTCAGACCTTGTAGTTATGGATACTGAGAGTTTAGATAATGGTGCCAGGTAGCCAAAGCCTGGAGGGCAACAAGAGCCAGGAGAGGTGGCATGAAGGTGGCATCCAAGTCTGCATTTGGGGAACTTGGGGCCCAAACTGTCTCTCATAGCTCTCGTTGGGGGGGCATGCCGTCATCGAGATGTTCTCCATCTACTAGGTATCAGGCCAACCTTATTGTCTCTGCTCACATACTGTATCTTGGTTTCCCATGGAGTTTCCAACATGACAGTGACCCCATACACTATAGAAAGAAGTCATTAGAACTTATTCAGAGTAGGTTAACGTGAAAAACGAGATTGGGCCTATTTGTGTAATGCCATTCAAGGTGACAGGGTACATGCATGCTTATCTACCATTTGGTGTGAACCAAATGGTAGATAACCATCAAACCATCTTCCTACGAAATCATTTTGAATTATTGAATAATTTTTAATATATTTTTTATATTTAGATTTATTTATATATAATTTTTTATATTATTATTTTTAATATTATCATATTATTTCCCATTTTTTCTTGGATATGGATATGGATTTTTTAAAATTGTTCAATCATGTTCAGAAAAAAATCATTACTACAAGAAACAGCCAGACATGTGACCGTGTAAACTGATCAACTCACCGATCCAGCCCAAAAGCCTGTCATCGTTCTGAGCCTATAGGGTTTACTGTTGCAGTTGGTGCCAAAGAACTTGATGAAGACCTTTTTAGAGGTGCCAGCTCCGACAACGACCCCAGTTAAGACCTGGACTGTGTACTTCCCCATGGTTACCCTGTGTGTAAAGAGAACGCAATGGGAAATGTATGATATGGGATAAACAGCTACTGAGACCATCCGGTACTGACCCATATAGACACGCCCTGTGGATCCAGTCTGCACCTGTGGATGTGTTCACTTGGTGAAATCATTACTGGATATGATAGCCCTCCAAACAACACAGTTCCAGATGTAGTTCCTGCCAGCTGTGTTTTATAATAACTACAAATCCTGATTTCTATAATTCATCCTCATCATTACTCACCTGATGCAGAGCTGGTACTCGCTGTAGACTCTAACTCTTCAGCAGCTGTTCACAGAGAGAGTGCAGCAAGCTCAGCGACCTTCCAGGCTGTGCAGCATTTATGTACTAACTGATGCAGGACATCAAGACGTTCCTAAGGAAGTGTCTACGTCATACACTTCTCTGTATCGTAACTGACGGGGTGAATTGGAGGTGATTTCCCACCAATTTAAACATAAGAAAAACACTGTTACTGAGACACACAGTGAGACAGTCGAGGACATCTGATTTTAAAAGGTGTTTAACTGGAACCAGAGTCTTTATGTGCTGAGAGAATATTACCCCCCAAAATAATCATCATCCAGCAACTGTTTCCTTATAATAAAAATAATAATAGTCATAAAAATATAAAAAAAACAACAACAACAACAATATTAATAATAAAAATATATAATAATATAAAAAAATATATATACTGAAAAATAAATAACCATAAAAATATATATTATACAATATATAATAATAATATATATATATATATATATATATATATATATATATATATATAACAGTAATAATACTACTACTACTGCTACTACTAATTATAATAATAATAATAATAATAATAATAATAATATAGAAAAATAAATAACCATAAAAATCATTAAAAAACAACAACAACAATAATAATAATAAGTATTATTATTATTATTATAATTATATAATAATAATAATAATAATAATAATAATAATATAATAGTGGCTGCTTTCTGCGGCTGTGGCTAGCTTACAGCGTCCACTTCAGGATTTGTGGACAAAACTAAGTAGATGTTTGTTTGACTTCCGTAAAAAAGTGGGACGGGACCCCCCCCCCCCCCACTGAACATCACTGGCTCTGCTGTGGAAATTGTCAGGAGCACCTCTCTTGGTCCCTCAACACCAACTCCATAGATTCTACTGCCTGCGGAGACTGAAAAAGGCTCATCTCCCCCTCACCATGTTATACAGGGGGACTGTGGAGAGCATCCTGAGAAGCTGCATCATCACCTGGTTTGGGAATTGCACCATCTCTGACCGCAAGACCCTACAGCATATAGTAAGGACAGCTGAGTTTTCACTCCACTTTGTCAATTGTGCATGGATGGAATGACGATAAAAGGCTCTTAACTTGACTAATAATAATAATAATATATAATAAAAACAAACAATACAAACAACAACATAAGCTAAAAAACAATAATAATAATTATATAGCACTATAGCAGAGGCAGCAGGAGTGTACACGTCCCTGACTGAAGCTACAAAAATTATGAAAGGTCTACAGAGCACATTGGTGGGAAGCCAGGCGATCAGTGACAGGAGAGCCCAGTGTGTCTGTCCTTTTCTGTCATTCACAGGGAGATCAGAATCTGTGTCCTTAATCTTACACATGTTCAGTAGCCTGAAAGCAACATCGGGCAACACCTCTCCCTGACCTTAAAAGTCTCCTCTCTTTGTTCCTGTTAATTTTTTTCCCCTGTCAGCAAATCTGATCGGACTGAGGTGTGAAGCAACCCTGTGGACAGTGAAGCAACTCTGTGGTCAGTGAAGCAACTCTGTGCAACAATTGTTTATGACACTGGCCATTTTCACTGAGGGGTGTACCCACTTTCGTTACCAGCGGTTTGGACATTAATGGCTGTGTTGAGTTATTTTGAGGGCCCAACAAATTTACACTGTTATACAAACTGTACACGGACTACTGCACACTGTACCTCAGTGCCATATCTTCAGTGTCCCATCAAAAGATTTAATAAAGCATTTACAAAAACGTGAGGGGGGCACTTACTTTTGTGAGATACTGTACCACCCAGGAACACCGAAAGGAACTTCTCACTAACCTCGAGGTTAGCAGCACAGATCTGGGAAGTGTTTTAGTTTGTTAGTTAAGCCACTGTGAGGCTGGTACTAGCTTTGTTTAATTTAAGTCTCAGACTAAGTCTGAGAAAGTTGTTTGGAAAATCGAACTCCAACTCTGAACTTCACAAACCACCGCACTGCAATGTTGAGAAACGCCCGGTCTCGACCACTACATCCTCAAAAGCCAAATCCCAAGATGACGACCAGCCATCCAAGTCTCTCTGGCCCCCCACCAGTAACCCTCAACCGCTTCAGGCAGCATCTCCCTCGACCCAAGCCGAATCCAACAGCCCACACATGGTCGGAGTGTCTGCTGCCCTTGAACCTTCAGAAAATGAGAAAGAGAGAGAGAGCGAGAGAGAGAGAGAGAGAGAGACAGAGAGAGAGACACTGGACCAGCGCCACACCGAGTCTGGCCAACATGGTGCCAGAGACCAGTGCAAAGTGGTAGGACCACTTAGTGCCATTGCCCTTTTGATCTCTGACCCTCAAAAGTCTCTTCTTTTGTTTCCTGTTTTTTTTTCTCTGTCAGCAAATTTGATGTGAAGTAACTCTGTGGTCACTGAAGCAACTCTGTGCAGCAACTGTTCACGATTCTCCTAAATAACCAGTAACAAAACAAACCCACTGTATGACAATCCAGGGGGTTGGGGGGATGGGTGCACCCATGCACACACACGACCCTCCTCAAGAAAGCAGATTAAGAGAGATCAAAAATCCAAAAATCCAAAAACCAAACAAAGATAAGCTCATAAATATTTAGCTAACCAACCAGCTAGCTCCAATCAGCATCACGGCCCCGCCTAGTAGGGAATGGACTCGAATTCAGTAACGCAGTGTGAATCTAGGAGTCTTCTCCAACCTTCCAGGGACTTCAGCCTACTCGAAGAAGTTCTGTCCAGATGCCACCCAGGAACACCAAAAGGAACTTAGCACTAACCTCGAGGCAGCAGCCCAGATCTGAGAATTGTTTGTTTGTTAGTTATGCACTGTGAGGCTGGTACTCACTGCCCTGAGTTGTAGTTAGGTGAAAGCTGGCGTTTGCCCAGCATAGCTTTGTTTTAATTTAAGTCTCAGACTAAGTCAGAGAAAGTTGTTTGGACAATCCGGCCCCAGCTTTGAACTTTCCAAGCTACCTCACTGCAACGTTGAGAAAAGCATCCATCCAAGAGATGCTGTGTGTAATCAGGAACATGCCTACTGAAATCATGTTCATAACAAAGCAATGAATCTCCTGCATGGTGGAGAAGTTCAGTCTTCAGTCCCCGAACGCTGGTTATTGTGAAATATAGCTCGCGCTCTGCAGATCTGTGGAATCTGAACACATGAATTGTGCAACATGCCCACGTGTAGAAAACGTGCACTTTGATCATCTACCAATCATGTGAATATTCCAAACGGCCTTTCGAGACACAATGCAGTTTCTGAGATCAGTTCTGAATTCTATTTTCTCCCATAAATTTACCTTCAGAATCACAAATGTATTAGTGCTATATAGACTCTAATAATCCCAAAGCCCTACTGTGTAACATTCCAAATCCCAGATTACTATTCTGAGCTCACACTGTTTAACTACATTGTTAAGAGGCAAACAAACTCATTCTGGGAGGGCTGATAGGAAACGTTCTGTCCTAGAGAAACAGAGGGACTTTTTAAATTCCTGTTGGAGAGAAAAAGTAGCAGCCAGAGAAAACAGAGATTATTATTTTCATATTTATTTTTCCATCAGCATTCCATATAAAACCCAGAAGACAGGTGTGGGTTCGCTGGTGGTTGTGATAGTAAATAAAGAATCTATATGTGTGTTATAGACATGGAGACCCCCAGTTCCCATCACCACCACTGTAACGAATATCTGAGTCAGTAAGTGCCTCTACACTGAACAATTAAATATCATAACTAGGAAATCCCTGGGCTTAAAAGGACATGCCCAAATCTACAACTGAACGGCTGTGACCTTTGACCCTCTCTCAATCTATGAGTCCCATCATACACCCTGCAACTGTCTATAGCCCCATCATCCACCCAGCATCAACTGCAGGAGCCTGAAGTTACTACGGCCTTAAACACACAAGGTGACTCAATTTTGTCCAGTGATCTAATTCTGATTGAGTGTATATTGATAATTTCATAAGTTCATAAGATAAAACATTAAACACCTAATCTAGTATGTTCTAGAGCTCTTCTTAAAGGATTTGGCTGAAATTATATTACAGCTGAAACCAAAAGTTTACATACACTATATAAAAAGACACATATGCGTTTTTTTCTCACTGTCTGACATGAAATCAGAATAAACTTTTCCCTTTTTAGGTCAGTCAGGATTACCACAATTATTTCTATTTGCTAAATGTTAGAATAATGAGAGAGGAATTTTTTTAAGGCAATTTTTATTACTTTCTTCAAGCTCAAAAGTTTAAATACACTAAGATTACTATGCCTTTAAACAGTTTGGGACAGCCCATATGATGATGTCATGTCTTTGCAAGCTACTTATAGGTTTATTGGCAACATCTGAGTTAATTAAAGACACACCTGCGGATGTATTTTAAGGCACACCTGAAACACGCTGCTTCTTTGAGTAACATCATGGGAAAGTCGAAAGAAATCAGCCAAGATATCAGGAAGAGAATTGTGGACTTGCACAAGTCTGGTTCATCCTTGGGTGCAATTTCCAGATGCCTGAAGGTGCCTCGTTCATCCGTACAAACAATTATACGCAAGTACAAAAAAGATGGTAATGTCCAGCCATCATACCGCTCAGGAAGGAAAAAGGTTCTGTGTCCCAGAGATGAACGTGCTTTGGTTCGAAGTGTGCATATCAACCCAAGAGCAAAAGCAAAAGACCTTGTGAACATGATGGCTGAAGCTGGTAAGAGTGTATCATTATCCACAGTGAAACGAGTGTCTGTATCGACATGGGCTGAAGAGGCCACTCTGCCAGGAAGAAGCCATTACTCCAAACGAAACATAAAAAAGCCAGATTAATGTTTGCAAATGCACACAGGGAAAAAAGACCTTAATTTTTGGAGACATGTCCTGTGGGTCTGACGAAACCCAAAATTGAACTGTTTGGCCATAATGACCATCGTTAAGTTTGTAGGAAATAGGGGGAAGCTTGCTAACCTATGAACACACCATCCCAACTGTGAAACACGGGGGTGGCAGCATCATGTTGTGGGGTTGTTTTGCTGCAGGAGGGACTGGTGCACTTCACAAAATAGATGGCATCATGAGGAAAGAACATTATGTGGAAATACTGAAGCAACATCTCAAGACATCAGCCAGGAAGTTAAAGCTTGGGCGCAAATGGATCTTCCAAATGGACAATGACCCAAAGCATACTGCCAAACTGGTTACAAAGTGGCTTAAGGATAACAAAGTTAATGTTTTGGAGTGGCCATCACAAAGCCCTGATCTCAATCCTATTGAAAATTTATGGGCGAAGCTGAAACGGCATGTGCGAGTAAGGCGGCCTACAAACATGGCTCAGTTACACCAGTTCTGTCAGGAGGAATGGGCCAAAATTCCTGCCAACTATTGTGAAAAGCTTGTGGAAGGATATCCAAAACGTTTGACCCAAGTCATACAGTTTAAGGGCAATAGTACCAAATACTAATGAAATGTATTTAAACTTTTGAGCTTGAAGAAAGTAATAAAAATTGCCTTAAAAAAATTCCTCTCTCATTATTCTAACATTTAGCAAATAGAAATAATTGTGGTAATCCTGACTGACCTAAAAAGGGAAAAGTTTATTCTGATTTCATGTCAGACAGTGAGAAAAAAATGCATATGTGTCTTTTTATATAGTGTATGTAAACTTTTGGTTTCAACTGTACCTTTATTTTTCTCTACTACAGTTTTCCAGTCTCTCTCTGTGTCTCTTCTGGATCTGAGGACTCTCCCAGCATCACTGTCCATCAACGTCCCTCATTTGATGGAGTGAGGAAATCTCTCTCTGATCTGAAAGAGAGACTAGAGGGATTCTGGAAGCAGGAATTCAGTACAATCCCTCCACATAGCAAGAGGAGCTTCCTGAGTTTAGGTGAGAAGGTGGGGGCGGACCCCATCTATAAAGTCTCAGTAAACAACAACATTCATAACAATAATAAATTATAAAAATGTCGTTCGGTCTATTCACAATAGTTACACGCAAAGACTATGTCACTTGCACACAAATATCAACACTAAGACTTCATGACAAGAGCTTCTGATTGGTCCAGATTACAAACGGTACTTTGATATGGTGTTTGAGCTGCTAGTTTACACACATGAAGGACACAGCTGCTTCCCAGTAGGCCTCTACCTGTGAATCAGTGAACAAAGGTTCAGCCTCTGTAAAACGCTGGGTTCATTTTTTTGTCCAAAAATCATATAATAAAAAAAGGTGACCAACGATGAACATATGATGTACCTATTAATATTTGTAGTATAATGTAGTACACCACTTAACATAGTGTCTCTTATTCAGTAGACCAGTTCCAATGTAACTTTGACGTTTGGCATTTTATTTTATTTTATTTATTTTTTTTCCTTGTTTTAAATGTAAGGAAGTCAACGAACAAACCTTTTTAAAGAGACCCCTTCACTTCAAGCACAGTGGATCAGACTGTGTATACACCAGTCAGTCATATCATATGTCTATTTTGACATGCTATTTAGTGTTGGGTATATCTGAAGAAGTTAGGTGGAGCATGTGTGTCAGATTGTGGGTGGAGCTCTTTACACATGATGTACTTTTCCTCTGTGGAATTGTATTAGGTTAGAAAGTGGATGTCAGCTCATTCACATTCCTAAATCTAAAAACAACATGGCCTGGTGCCTGGGTCAGTCTCAATCTGGCACCCTTACTTTGGCTCCAGTAGGTGGCACTGTATTCCGTCCTCCGTTCTGCTGGATCATTGTGTTTGTGGGTGTCCACAGTTACAACAGATCAGACGATTTCACCCTCAGTGGTGTACACAGTTCGCATGGTGAACTTATCTGTTCTCATTTTGAAATGTCAGTACAGGAGCTCAGATTAGGGCAGACCCTCTCTCCCAAAAACTCAACCCATGGTTGACCACATGTCTGACCAAAGTGGCATGACATCTCATCCATGACGGTTACTCATGCTCATGCTCTTCCTCGTCCTCTTTTTCCAGCATTAGCCTCTATTGCTGTGCAGACCAAGATGTGCAAGCTGTGGTGTCTTTACAGGGCTCAGGTCTGCTTTCTAAAGATAGCCAGTGTTCCACTGTGGGGGCTGGGTTAAGGAAACTGGTATATGGGAGTGGCATGTTCTCCTCCAGAGACTCTGGAGGTTAATGGTGTGTGTAATGTACAGATCTGTGTTTAGTGTTTTACAGAAAGTGTTTCACTGTGTAGAGCAGAGAATGTGCTTATGGTTTAGTCTAATGTAGATCTGACTCCCCCTAGTGGACTCTCTCTCGCTCGCTCGCTCGCTCTCCCCACCTCCTTCTTCCTTCCAAACACAGAACCAGGAAGTCACTCCTACTCAGTTCAGAGAAAACGAAACTGATCTCGGCGTGCTGCTCTCTCTCTCTCTCTCTCTCTCTCAGTCTGTGATAGCAGGAAAATGGCAGAGGCCAGTATTTCAGTAGATCAGGACCAGTTCAGCTGTCCAGTCTGTCTGGATCTACTGAAGGATCCAGTGGCTATTCCCTGTGGACACAGTTACTGTATGGTGTGTATTAATGGCTGCTGGGATCAGGAGGATCAGAGGGGGGTCTACAGCTGCCCCCAGTGCAGAGAGACCTTCACCCCGAGGCCTGTTCTACGGAGGAATAATGTTATAGCTGAAGTGGTGGAGAAACTGAAGAAGACAGAACTCCGAGCTGCTCCTCCTGCTCCCTGTTACGCTGGACCTGGAGATGTGGAGTGTGATTTCTGCACTGGGAGAAAACTCAAAGCCGTCAAGTCCTGTTTGGCGTGTGTGGCGTCTCTCTGTGAAGCTCATCTTAAACCTCATCTGGAAATTCCAGCCTTGATCAAACACAAGCTGGTTCCAGCCTCTTCAGCCCTACAGGAGAAGATCTGCTCTCAGCATGATGAGGTGATCAAGGTCTACTGTCGTACTGACCAAAGCTGCATCTGCTATTTATGTACGATGGAGGAACATAAAGGCCACGATACAGTCTCAGCTGCAACAGAGAGAACCCAGAAACAGGTGAGAACTTCAACATCACATTTCATTTCTAATTCTAATCTGAGGAATAAACAGCCTGTTATTTTATTAATGCTGATTTGGAGTTGATTTCCAAGTGACTTATAACTGAACGTGTTCAGAAACAGGGAGATCATATTTCACCTAATGTAGTCAGACACGTTTGACCAGCCCACACCCATGTTCTAGCGTTCTACAGGGTCATAGTACATTACAGTGCCAAAGTCCATTAGAGCAATAACACACTCCTAGTTTATAATCCACCTCTTATCTCATAATTCATAAAGAGCTGATGTTGTTTCTCCAGAGTGAAGTGAAAGACATGCAGAGGAAATTCCAGCAGAGACTCCAGGAGAAGGAGAAGGAGCTGCAGGAGGTGAAACAGGCTGTGAAGACTCTTAAGGTGAGTAGTGAGCAGAGATCTGCTGGAGCGGCTATTTCACAGCTCAGTCAGACTCTCCTCCAGTCAGACAGTGAGGAGACCAGTGCTGGACACTTAGAGACCCTACACAGACACAGTGTGGACAGTGGGTCATCTAGAGTCTCAGTGAGAGGGTGGATGGTAGCTGGTGTTTAAATGGAGCTCCATCTGGTCTGTATGTTGTAACAGAGCTCTGCACAGGCAGCAGTGGAGGACAGTGAGAGGATCTTTACTCAGCTGATCCGCTCCATTGAGAAAAAGCGCTCTGAGGTAACAGAGCTGATCAGAGCTCAGGAGAAGGCTGAACTGAGTCGAGCTGAAGAACTCCTGGAGAAACTGGAGCAGGAGATAGCTGATCTAAAGAGGAGAGACCCTGAGCTGGAGCAGCTGGAGCACACAGAGGACCACATCCAGTTCCTCCAGGTAACAGTCACTGACTGATCTACAGTCTTCTACAAAGGTTTGGGATCCTCCAGTCTAACTTAGTGTATTATAAACAGTGGTGGACGAAGTAAAGATCCCCACGGTTAAACTACTCCTCCACTAACACATCACACTTACTGTACACCAACACACTACTTACAGCACACTAACATATTACACTCACTGAGTTACTGTACACCAACACACTACTTACAGCACACTAACACATTACACTTACTGAGTTACTGTACACCAACACTCTACTTACAGTACACTAACACATTACACTTACTGAGTTACTGTACACCAACACACTACTTACAGTACACTAACACATCACACTAACTGAGTTACTGTACACCAACACACTACTTACGGTACACTAACACATTACACTTACTGAGTTACTGTACACCAACACACTACTTACGGTACACTAACACATTACACTTACTGAGTTACTGTACACCAACACACTACTTACGGTACACTAACACATTACACTTACTGAGTTACTGTACACCAACACACTACTTACGGTACACACATCCCGCTTACAGTTACTGTACAGCAACACACTACTTACGGTACACTTACACGTCAGTACTGAGTTACTGTACACCAACACACTACTTACGGTACACTAACACATCACGCTTACTGAGTTACTGTACACCAACACACTACTTACAGTACACTAACACATTACACTTACTGAGTTACTGTACACCAACACACTACTTACAGTACACTAACACATTACACTTACTGAGTTACTGTACACCAACACACTACTTACAGTACACTAACACATTACACTTACTGAGTTACTGTGCACTGACACACTACTTACAGTACACTAACACATTACACTTACTGAGTTACCGCATACCGACACGCTACTTACAGCACACTAACACATTACACTTACTGAGTTACTGAACACCAACACACTACTTACAGTACACTAACGCATTACACTTACTGAGTTACTGTACACCAACACGCTACTTACAGCACACTAACACATTACACTTACTGAGTTACTGTACACCGACACACTACTTACAGTACACTAACACATTACACTTACTGAGTTACTGTACACCAACACACTACTTACAGTACACTAACACATTACACTTACTGAGTTACTGTACACCAACACTCTACTTACACAACGCTAACACATTACACTTACTGAGTTACTGTACACCAACACACTACTTACAGTACACTAACACATTACACTTACTGAGTTACTGTACACCAACACACTACTTACAGTACACTAACACATTACACTTACTGAGTTACTGTACACCAACACTCTACAGTACAGTAATCCAGATCTCTGAGATCTTCACTGTTCACTCTGATTCATCTCTGTTATGCGTCTCTCTGTAGAGTTTCCAGTCTCTCTGTGTCTCTCCTGGATCTGATCACTCACCCATAAACATCAACCAACGTCCCTCATTTGATGGAGTGAGGAAATCTCTCTCTGATCTGAAAGAGAGACTAGAGGAATTCTGGAAGCAGGAATTCAGTAAAATCCCTCCACATGGTAAGAGCATCTCCAAACACACCTGTAGCAGGTATTTAGTGTTATTGATCCCGAGGACTAAATAAGGCTCACCAGAGGTTTATGGATAAGAGGGTAAGCCTTTCCAGACGGGGCCGGTCTGGAGTCATGGTCTCCAGGAGTTTTTAACTGAAAATGCTGATCTAGAACTCGGAAACTGAAAATATCTAAAACTGGGTAATTGGTGAAATCGGCACACAGCAGATCTCTCTGTAGTTTGTATTACACACAGTGAGACTTAATCTCTGTATCCAGCTGCAACAGGCACAGATCCCGTAAAGGTACTGAAGCCCAGCAGCGCTGGACCTCCATCTTCTCTCTCTCAGATAAACTACCTAAACCACACGTCATCAATAGAACAGTAGCACCCAGAAGGAGGTGTGGGGGCAGTGCAGTTACAATACATGATGATAAATATACACTATGAGTCTTTCTGGATGGAGTGTTTGAGTCTCCTTCATTCTACTGCATCATGGTGTGTGTGTGTGTGTGTGTGTGTGTGTGTTTGTGTGTGTGTGTGTGGGTGTGTGTGGGTGGGTGTGTGGGTGTCTCCACAGCTGCAGCAGTTCAGATGATTTTACCCTCAGAACGAAAAACCAGAGCAGACTTTCTACAGATGATTTTACCACCCAGAACCACACACACACACACACACACATATACACACTTACACACACACACACACACACACAAACACACACACATACATACAAACACACACTCACACATACACACACACACTCACACATACACACACACACACACACACACACACACACACACACAGTGTTCTGAATGTTGGTATCCTCTGAAACAGAATCAGCTTTAAACAGCACGCTGGTGTTTCAGTGCAGATTAAATAAGACTTCTCTCTCTGAATGCTGGACAGTAAATAACATATGGAGTATAAACTATGAAAGAAGAAGGAGGAAACTCCACATACACTTTTAAATATGTACATTCTGTAAATAAAATAATCTGTCTTTTCTTTTCTGTGTTAGATTACTGTCGGCTGACTCTGGATCCCAACACAGTAAATCAGTACCTCACACTGTCTGAGGAGAACAGAGTGGTGACCTGCAGTAATACAGTCCAGAGTTACTCTGATCACCCAGAGAGATTTGACTATTCTTCTCAGGTGTTGAGTAAGGAGAGTGTGAGTGGACGCTGTTACTGGGAGGTTGAGTGGAGCAGTAGTAGAGGATATGTGTACATATCAGTCTCATATAAAGGGATCAGCAGGAAAGCAGGGGGTAATGAGGGCTGGTTTGGACACAACAGTCAGTCCTGGAGTCTGCAGTGTTCTCCTTCCTCTCTCTCTTTCTGGCACAACAACATTCAGACTAAGATCTCAGCTCCATCCTCCTCCAGAATAGGAGTGTATGTGGATCACAGTGCAGGAACTCTGTCCTTCTACAGCGTCTCTGACACAATGACCCTCCTACACACAGTCCACACCACATTCACTCAGCCGCTCTACGCTGGGTTCTGGTTTCAGTATTCTGAATTGAGAGTGAGGTTATGTGATCCAAAATAAAACAACTTTAGTATTTTTAGGTTAATAATAATTTGATTTTGAAATTGTTGTAATTCAAGAGGATTTTAAAGCTGAAGTCATTTTTCTTTGAAGAGTTAGTTCTAAATCCTTCAGGTAAGATTCTTTTCAATAATTAAAAATGAATATTATAGGAATATTAAAGGAACTGATGTAATAAATGTTGTGTTTGTTTATGTGACTATAACAGGCTCTTTTTGTGGATAGTATCTTGATTGTTATTGTGTCAGACGAAGACTGAAGTCTGTAGAGTTCTCACGCACTCACTCATCTTCTAAAGCCTTGAATGCCTCTGGGTCGCGGAGGGTGCTGGAGCAATCTCAGCAGTTACAAACCAGGAAACACCCTGAACAGGCCGCCAGTCCGTCGCAGGGCACCTGTAGAGCTGAGGAGTAGAAGTTTTACAGAGGCGAGTCGCTGAAGGAAACAGCACTTCTATGATGGTTACAGTTAGAGAGTTAGACCCTGAGTCAGGTTTCGGATTTGGTTCAGTTAGTCCACGGTGGAGTTTAGCTCAGCTCTCGGCTCTTATGTGTTGGGTGATGGGGGTTCTCTCACCTGCGGAAAACACTTCTGAACACTGCATGTGTTGGTGAGAGAGAGGGAGAGGGAGTGCAGGTTGCTGGGGGTCTGGGGGGCTCTAGTCTGTCAGAAACAAAGAACAGAGAACTTATTTTTACTGTATGTTGAATTTTAATATTGACTGTAAATAATAATAAAAGCTCTCACAGCCACTGAACACTCATCCTCCTGTTTTATTCTGAATCAGTTTAACAGCCTATAAGGGTTAAACTACATTCACCTGAATGAAATGATGGAACCTACTAAAGATGTTCTAGATACTCTGTGTTCTGTTAGTTCCTGGATTCTCTTCAGGTGGAGGGACACGTTATTAGTCCACACGTCTCTTCTTCCAGTCATGAACACATATCTCTGGTGTCTCTAAGACTTCTGATCTGGTATTATCTGAATGAGTATGATCCAGAATAAAGGGTGGGGGTTTGTATCCTGAATAGAGCTGGAAGGTTAGATGAGGTGTTTGACCTGCACATCCACAAAATCAGACAGACTCTGTTCAGACTGATTACAGATGTGAATGCAGGAGAGACACAGTCTGATTCAGGAGATCAGACAGACAGTGGTGTCTGTAGGGAAGACCGCTGGTGGTGTTTCTCTGTTACTCTGAGAAGGGGTTGATGTTCTGAAGGTGAATCTGTAAAGGAGAAGATTTAATCTGGTGAAGAAGGAGATCAAGTGGTTACAGTTCAGTCTGAGTTTGGACTCTACAGTGAACTGAGCCGGGCTGCACATGGTCATCTAACCCAGTCCACTGAGGGCAGTTCAGGCTTCATGTTTGAGGCTCTTATAAAGATAAACAACCAAAACAAGAACCAAGTTTATGGTGGGTGTTTCTGATTACGACTCAGACTAAATCTCACTTTTAGATCATTTTGTAGATTCCTCCAGTGGATCCTACTAAAATATCAGTAACTCTACTGTGATCGAAGTGGAGTACAATACAGAGCATTTAAGTATAAAATAAATATTGTATAACCATAAATGAAATCAGTATCCCATTCTACTATGACACTTTAGGAGAGGTTGACCAGAGAGTGACCCAAAGCCGGGGTACTGACGTTAGCAGGACTCTAAACCCTGGGTTTGTCATGCGATGCTTTAAAGCAGTGGTTCAACTTGTTTCCGTCTGTTCGAGTCCAGACTCTGCATATGCTCCTAACTCCATCTCTACTTTGGGTGCCACAACCGGTCTAACTGTAGAAATCCCCCCAGAGAAAGTACAACACACAGTTACATGTGTGTGTAGGGGGAGAGTCTGTGTACTGCGCTAGACATTTTAATAACAACATATGAAGAGCTATACTGCAGTGCACTGCAGACACACTAGAGGGCAGCAAAGAGGACAAAAAGGAGTCATGTGGGCGTGTCTACTAGTAGGCGTGTCTTGTAGTATTGCGTGACACAGAGTAACAACTGTTGGGGATTCAGATAGATATTGCATTGCTTCCTTTTTATCTAGAACTTTAAACGTTCTGATGCATTCTGTCTTTTAAGGTCACAAAAGAATTTTATCTTTCCTTTATCTTTATCTCATACATTTCCTTTATCTTTATCTCTCTCTCTCTCTCTCTCTCTCTCTCTCTCTCTCTCTCTCTCTCTCTCTCTCTCTCTCTCTCTCTCTCCAAACTCTCTGAGTCGCAGAAAATGGCAGAGGCCAGTAGTCAGTACATCCTATCGGTTCAGTTGTCCAGTCTGTCTGGATCTGTTAAGGGATCCAGTGACTATTCCCTGTGGACACAGTTTCTGTATGGTGTGTATTAATGGCTGCTGGGATCAGGAGGATCAGAGGGGGGTCTACAACTGCCCACAGTGCAGAGAGACCTTCACTCCAAGGCCTGTTCTACGGAGGAAGGAACCATGTGGCTAGTGGTGGAGAAACTGAAGAAGACAGAACTCCAGCTGCTCCTCCTGCTCCCTGTTACGCTGGACCTGGAGATGTGGAGTGTAATGGCTGCACTGGGGAAAATCAAAGCCGTCAAGTCCTGTTTGGCGTGTGGGCGTCTCTCTGTGAAGCTCATCTTAAACCTCATCTGCAGAGAGACCTGATCAAACACAAGCTGGACAGCCTCTTCTACAGGAGAAGATCTGCTCTCAGCATGACAAACATCGAGATCTACTGGCGGACTGACCAAAGCTGGATCTGCTAAGTGTAAGCAGAAACACAGAGGCCACGATACAGTCAGCTGCTCAGAGAGAACCCAGAAACAGGTGAGATCTTCAACATCACATTTCATTTCTAATTCTAATCTGAGGAATAAACAGCCTGTCATTTTATTAATGCTGATTTGGAGTTGATTTCCAAGTGACTTATAACTGAACGTGTTCAGAAACAGGGAGATCATATTTCACCTAATGTAGTAATGTAGGTTTGACCAGCCAACACCCATGTTCTAGCGTTCTACAGGGTCATAATACATTACAGTGCCAAAGTCCATTAGAGCAACATACTCCTAGTTTATAATCCACCTCTTATCTCATAATTCATAAAGAGCTGATGTTGTTTCTCCAGAGTGAAGTGAAAGA
This sequence comes from Prochilodus magdalenae, assembly GCA_024036415.1. NCBI lineage: Eukaryota > Metazoa > Chordata > Actinopteri > Characiformes > Prochilodontidae > Prochilodus > Prochilodus magdalenae. The sequence goes on from JAMWET010005678.1 coordinate 47,714, forward strand.
CATGCAGAGGAAATCTCAGCAGAGACTCCAGGAGAAGGAGAAGGAGCTGCAGGAGGTGAAACAGGCTGTGAAGACTCTTAAGGTGAGTAGTGAGCAGAGATCTGCTGGAGCAGCTATTTCACAGCTCAGTCAGACTCTCCTCCAGTCAGACAGTGAGGAGACCAGTGCTGGACACTTAGAGACCCTACACAGACACAGTGTGGACAGTGAGTCATCTAGAGTCTCAGTGAGAGGGTGGATGGTAGCTGGTGTTTAAATGGAGCTCCATCTGGTCTGTATGTTGTAACAGAGCTCTGCACAGGCAGCAGTGGAGGACAGTGAGAGGATCTTTACTCAGCTGATCCGCTCCATTGAGAAAAAGCGCTCTGAGGTAACAGAGCTGATCAGAGCTCAGGAGAAGACTGAACTAAGTCGAGCTGAAGAACTCCTGGAGAAACTGGAGCAGGAGATAGCTGATCTAAAGATGAGAGACACTGAGCTGGAGCAGCTGGAGCACACAGAGGATCACATCCAGTTCCTCCAGGTAACAGTCACTGTTATGCGTGTTGTCGCTGTTCAAAGAAAATCATGTACGTCTATTTTTGTCTTTTTGAACTGGCTATTTCTGCTGCTAAAGTGTTGAAATGATGATCATCTGCCCAAAATTGCTTGGGAATCTGGTTATTGACAGTTCTCCATTGTCTAGTGTAAATAAATCACAATTACAGAAACTATACACATTGTACCCAGTGTTTTTTTCTGGTAAACATGTTTGGGAGGAAAATCATAAAAAATAATTTTTATAAGTTGTTTCAAATAATGGGTCTGAGTATAAAATTCACCACACTTCTACACCTCTATCTCCTTTACACTTCTGTCTGATCTTGTAGGATTTTTCCAGTCTCTCTGTAGAGTTTCCATCTTCTGGATCTGGGGACTCACCCAGCATCACTGGGGAACGAATACAGTACATCCATCAACATCCCTCATTTGATGGAGTGAGGAGATCTCTGTTTGAGCTGAAAGAGAGACTAGAGGAATTCTGCAAGCAGGAATTCAGGAATATTCCTAAACATAGTAAGAGGAACTTTCTACTGGGAAACAGAAATATGAAGACCTGTACTAGTGTAATTGATTAATAACAATTAGCTGAAACTGTGTACATGAGTTTAGCAATCATTAAAAATGGTCGTACTGTACTTTCTGCTCCTCTAAGTCCAAGATGATGTATTCGTGCTTTTAGCAGGTGTTTGGTGTTATTGAAGGTTAGTACAGGTTTGAAAGCAGCTTCAGTGCAGCAGGGTTTCGATTAAAGTCTAGAGGTTGGGATATGGGATCTCTCTCTCTCTCTCTGTCTTTCTTTGTATCTCTCTCTCAACCTCTCTCTGTCTCTGTCTCTCTCTCTCTGTCTCTTCTGTGTATCTGGAGTGTTTGAGTTTCCTTCATTCTGCTGCTTCATTGTGTGTGTGTGTGTGTGTGTGTGTGTGTGTGTGTGTGTGTGTGTCTCCACAGCTGCAGCAGTCCAGGTGATTTTACCCTCAGAACCAAAAACCAGAGCAGACTTTCTACAGTGTATGTACCACATATACACCACAGTACACACACACACACACACACACACACACACACACAATGCAGTACACACACAAACACAATTCAACTTACTAAAACAGTACAGTACTGACAAGTACACAACACAATACACACACACATAAACCACACCTACAGTAGACAGTACAACACATCACGTGACATACACAGTGGTTTACAGTTACAGTACAGCACACACACACACACACACGGTTTTCACAGCTTTTGAAACACACACACACATGCTTTGATTTCATCCAGCCTTGATTATAACAGACTTCCAGACTTTAACCCTAAACATACCCTAACCTCAAGCTTACCCTTATACTGACACTTACCCGAGAGACACTATACCCATAACCTCTTCACCCTTCAACTGACACCGTAACCCTTCATATTGGGCTTTCCATCCGCTAAACTTGCTCTTTACCCTAAAGTCATTGAATGGTAGCTCCAGCCTATCTCTCACAGCTTTTGCAGTATATGATTCCATTAAGGTCAATCAGATTCTGCTGATCAGCTTTTTCTGGTGGTCCTATATCCAACCTGAAGCACATCAGTGCCTTTTCTCAGTTATGCCCCTAAACTATGGAATGTTCTGAATGCTGTTAGCTTCTGAATCAAAACCACCTTTAAACAACACATTGCTGTATCAGCGTGTGAGGTTTCAATATGAATGCACTGGTTCTGTTTGTTTGTTTGTTTCTTTTTATGTGAGTCTGTCTGTTATACTATTGGAAACTACAAAGGAACATTTGTTGAATAATGTCATACAAATTGGCATTGACATAAATAAATTCAATGTACATTTCTCAGATAATAAAGATGTTTTCTTTTGTTTAAATGATGTTATTTTTTTTGCTTGTTAGATTACTTCCGGCTGACTCTGGATCCCAACACAATGAAGTATTACCTCAGTCTGTCTGAGGAGAACAGAGTGGTGACCTGCAGTTATACAGTTCAGAGTTACTCTGAACATCCAGAGAGGTTTGACCACTTGTTTCAGGTGCTGAGTAAGGAGAGTGTGAGTGGACGCTGTTACTGGGAGGTTGAGTGGAGCAGTAGTAGAGGATATGTGTCCATATCAGTCTCATATAAAGAGATCAGGAGGAAGGGACGGGGTAATGAGTGCAGGTTTGGACACAACGGTCAGTCCTGGATTCTGCGGTCTTCTCCTGCGCTGTCCTTTTGGCACAACAACATTCAGACTGGGATCTCAGCTCCATCACCCTCCAGAATAGGAGTGTATGTGGATCACAGTGCAGGAACTCTGTCCTTCTACAGCGTCTCTGACACAATGACCCTCCTACACACAGTCCACACCACATTCACTCAGCCGCTCTACGCTGGATTTGATTTTGAGAATTTTGGATCAGCTGTGAGGTTATGTGATCCAAAATAATGTAGACGCTTTTGCCTTAGTGAGTAATATATGCATTATTTAGAAGGAGAAATAAAAAATTGAAATGACGAAATTAGCTGCGTCTAATGACTTTCTGTTCAGTTAATGTACAACTGCTTTAATTTTTTTTTGTTTTTTAGTTTGTGTTTGTTGTTTGTTTTTTAAATAATTAAATATTATTATCGTCCACATCTATTGATTCTGGTTGTAATACCTGGTCTTAGATCCTAATACTGTTTTGCAGTAAATAAAATAGGTTGAAATTAATTCATTTCATAAATCCAACAATTTTTTCTAATAAAATGACACAATCAAATAATATAGAAGGCCAATAATCACCTACCTCACCTAGAGCAACCCACAGGTGAACCTACAGCCTTCTGAAAAGCTGTGGCCTGAAAAGAAGAGTTTAAATGAAAGGATCTAGGACCATGGAGGATCTGGAGTGAGTCTATGTTGATGAGATCAGATCTCTTGCTCTGTTTGTCTCATGGGGCGTGATGGAAGTTTCGTTGGATGCAATGAGAGGTCCCACAAAAAAAAAAACCTTTTTAATAAATGTACTTGAGTTGAAGTTTAGAATTCTCTCAAGCTGTCTGTGAAAAATTTAGCTAATTAACCACAAGGGCATTTTAAATCTATATTGGTGAGGCCAATCATTCTCTGAGTAGAGAGTTTTTGAGCCATTTTGTGCCATTTGTGAATTCCCCTAGAAGAATGTGTATTCCGCATTTAACCCATCCGTGAAGTGAAAGACCCACATACACACACACACACTAGGGGGCAATGAGCACATTGCCCGGAGTGGTGGGCAGCCCTATCCACAGCGCCTGGGGAACAGTTGGGGGTTAGGTGCGCAACCAGCAACCTTCCGGTCACAAGGCTGGTTCCCTAACCTCCAGCCCCTGACTGCCCCATTTTTCATGACCCTTTTATTTAATAGTGCCAATAATAATGGAGTGGATGTTATGCTATTTTGAGATTTTGGGGTATTCATTTTCGGTGGGCGTTTTTTCACCACACAGATTTTGCTATCAGTGTACATACAAATCTTGTTGACTGGTGTTTATTCTCTAGTTGGTCTGTCTGTTTGGAGGCCGTGAGGTCAAGGTGCAGCCAATACAGATGGATCATCTGTACCACATGAAGGGAGGCGAGTAAAGCAGGATGGGGTTAATGTAGACATTGACTGACAATCACACATCAAAGCATCAGTGAACAGATCAAGCATACTGTTCCTGACTTTGTGGGTGAATAGACCACAGCATAGAAACATGTACACATTTCCTTTTGTAGTAAATTTCTTTTGGCTAGTTTATGTTTATGAAAACTTGCTTTAAACTTGCTTACAAATAAATCTTAACCCGAAACTTTGCTTGTTATTTTATAGTTCTACCAAGTGGAAATTGTTTGCCTTCAGACTCTTTGAATGAGCTTCTATTAGAGACTGGTGGAGTGAGAGACACTAGAGTCTCTTCACCTACACTGAGCTGATGAAGAGTCCTGTTCCAGAAATGATAATAGTGATAATCTGATGATAATCTCCTGACACTGGAGGACTATGTTACCTTGGTGTCAGGGACAAAGAACTGGGCTCGATGCGTGCAGAGCTAAAAGCCAAAAGAGGGTTATATGACATCGATAGTCAAACACAACAACCAAATCAAGGCAATGCAGGGTCGAAGACAGAAGGCGATCTAAAACCAGAGATACAAGCCAAAGACAAGGGAGAAACGCTTAGAAATGCAAACAGAGGTTTGGCAAAATTCGGCAGTGAGTATGTGAGGCTTAAACGCAGACTGGTAATTAATGACAGCTGTACTAAAACTCGGGAGACCTAGAGCGGGAATGATTGGGACACTGGGTACATGTGAGTGTGAATTCATCGGGTAGTGCACTCTGGCAGGTGGAGTCTGGGGGATCGGCGGTGTCAGGGAGACCCGAGGGCATGACACTTGGGAATCCACTTTAACTCCACTACATGGTTTGTGTACTTCGCCCACCACTGATTGTGACTGAGCTTACTGTTAGAGTTTGAGCCATATGCAGGATTTGATTAGTGAGCCTAGGTTAACGTTTAGTTTGGCGGTTCTAATGTGCTGAGTGGTTGATGCTTCACGCCTGCAGGAAATACTTTCTGATACATTTTCATAAACAATAAACATTGTAAACAATAAAACATAAACAATAAACAAAAAAAAGTGTTTTTAAAATTTCACCTTACTCCACAGGTATATGTTTACCCAGCAAAATGACTAACTCTTGATTTAGATGGTTAAAAGATTTATTAGACAGTTAAAATTACTTAAATTAAAAATTATTTATTTATTTATTTATTGCTTTCATTTATTTAGATAGAGGAACATATTACAAGTGTACATGTCTATACACAGCATAAACGCAACAATGTCACAACATTGTCTACTTTCAACATTGCTTGTCAAAAGATGGCATTATTTTATTCTGAACGAGCTCGTTACGCGTTATCACATTTATTAATTACATTTATTTATTACCTCATTATTAATTAACGTTACCATGTGGTTTCACAACTACATTCTGTCAACATGGCAACATTCCATGCACAACACAATGGATCTTATGAAGGATTCTAGGAGGCTGAGACAACATACCTTTGTCATTATGTTGTCACAAGGTTGCCAGATAACATTATTACACCTTTCATCATTATTACATTTTAAACATAGTGGTCACCAAAACCCAAAGGTCATCATAGCTAAGTCACAACGTAGCTGAGCTGCAGGGTATTTCTAGTCCTGTATCTCTACAAGATGCTTGATCTCTCATCTGACTGAATATGAGATAGATAGATAGATAGATAGATAGATAGATAGATAGATAGATAGATAGATAGATAGATAGATAGATAGATAGATAGATAGATAGATACAAACCGGATTCCAAAAAAGTTGGGACACTAAACAAATTGTGAATAAAAACTGAATGCAATGATGTGGAGGAGCCAACATCTAATATTTTATTCAGAATAGAACACAAATCACAGATCAAAAGTTTAAACTGAGAGAATGTTTCATTTTAAGGTAAAAATATGTTGTTTCAAAATTTCATGGCATCAACAAATCCCAAAAAAGTTGGGACAAGGCCATTTTTACCACTGTGTGGCATCCCCCCTTCTTCTTACAACACTCAACGGACGTCTGGGGACAGAGGAGGCCAGTTTCTCAAGTTTAGAAATAGGAATGCTCTCCCATTCATGTGTAATACAGGCCTCTAACTGTTCAATCGTCTCGGGCCTTCTTTGTCGCACCTTCCTCTTTATGATGCGCCAAGTGTTCTCTATAGGTGAAAGATCTGAACTGCAGGCTGGCCATTTCAGTACCCGGACCCTTCTCCTACGTAGCCATGATGTTGTGAGTGCTGCAGAATGTGGTCTGGCATTATCTTGTTGAAAAATGCAGGGTCTTCCCTGAAAGAGATGACGTCTAGATGGGAGCATATGTTGTTCTAGAACCTGAACACAGTTCTCTGCATTAATGGTGCCTTTCCAGACATGCAAGCTGCCCATGCCACAAGCACTCATGCAACCCCATACCATCAGTGATGCAGGCTTCTGAACGGAGCGTTGATAACAACTTGGGTTATCCTTGTCCTCTCTGGTCCGGATGACATGGCGTCCCAGTGTTCCATAAAGAACTTCAAATCGTGACTCATCTGACCACAGAACAGTCTTCCATTTTGCCACACTCCATTGTAAGAGACCCCTGGCCCAGTGCAAACGTCTGAGCTTGTGGAGCTTGCTTAGAAATGCCTTCCTTTTTGCACTGTAGAGTAACTGGCAACTGGCAACTGGCAACACTTACTGTACACGCTACTTACAGCACACTAACGCATTACACTTACTGAGTTATTGTACACCAACACACTACTTACAGCACACTAACGCATTACACTTACTGAGTTACTGTACACCAACACACTACTTACAGCACACTAACGCATTACACTTACTGAGTTATTGTACACCAACACACTACTTACAGTACACTAACGCATTACACTTACTGAGTTATTGTACACCAACACACTACTTACAGCACACTAACGCATTACACTTACTGAGTTATTGTACACCAACACACTACTTACAGCACACTAAGGCATTACACTTACTGAGTTATTGTACACCAACACACCACTTACAGTACACTAACGCATTACACTTACTGAGTTACTGTACACCAACACACCACTTACAGCACACTAACACATTACACTTACTGAGTTACTGTACACCAACACTCTACTTACAGCACACTAACACATTACACTTACTGAGTTACTGTACACCAACACACTACTTACAGCACACTAACACATTACACTTACTGAGTTACTGTACACCAACACGCTACTTACAGTACACTAACACACTACACTTACTGAGTTACTGTACACCAACACACTACTTACAGCACACTAACGCATTACACTTACCGAGTTACTGTACACCAACACACTACTTACAGCACACTAACACATTACACTTACTGAGTTACTGTACACCAACACACTACTTACAGCACACTAACACATTACACTTACTGAGTTACTGTACACCAACACACTACTTACAGCACACTAACACATTACACTTACTGAGTTACTGTACACCAACACACTACTTACAGTACACTAACACATTACACTTACTGAGTTACTGTACACCAACACACTACTTACAGCACACTAACGCACTACACTTACTGAGTTACTGTACACCAACACGCTACTTACAGTACACTAACACATTACACTTACTGAGTTACTGTACACCAACACGCTACTTACAGTACACTAACGCATTACACTTACTGAGTTACTGTACACCGACACACTACTTACAGTACACTAACACATTACACTTACTGAGTTACCGTACACCAACACGCTAATCTGTTACTTTTACAAATAGAGATTCAACAGTACATGTAATTTTGTAATTTTGGGGGATCCCTGAGATCTTCACTGTTCACTCTGATTCATCTCTGTTATGCGTCTCTCTGTAGAGTTTCCAGTCTCTCCGTGTCTCTCCTGGATCTGATCGCTCACCCATAAACATCAACCAACATCCCTCATTTGATGGAGTGAGGAAATCTCTCTCTGATCTGAAAGAGAGACTAGAGGAATTCTGGAAGCAGGAATTCAGTAAAATCCCTCCACATGGTAAGAGCATCTCCAAACACACCTGTAGCAGGTATTTAGTGTTATTGATCCTGAGGACTAAATAAGGTTCACCAGAGGTTTATGGATAAGAGGGTAAGCCTTTCCAGACGGGGCCGGTTTGGAGTCATGGTCTCCAGGAGTTTTTAACTGAAAATGCTGATCTAGAACTCGGAAACTGAAAATATCTAAAACTGGGTAATTGGTGAAATCGGCACACAGCAGATCTCTCTGTAGTTTGTATTACACACAGTGAGACTTAATCTCTGTATTCAGCTGCAACAGGTACAGATCAGGTAAAGTTACTGAAGCCCAGCAGTGCCCAGGATCAATAAATGATAAAACATTAAGACTGATATAAGCAATATTTATTGAGCTACACCTACAGAAGCAGCACTGATTTAGAGCTCAACAGCACCTCCCCAGGTCACCTTAATGTGGCCTAGCAATGTCCATTGGATAAACTGAAAACAACAGGAATAAAAAACAGACAAACATATAGCTTTCTCTCTCTCTCTCTCTCTCTCTCTCTCTCTCTCTCTCTCTCTCTCTCTCTCTCTGTCTGTCTCTCTCTCTCTCTCTCTCTCTCTCTCTCTCTCTCTCTCTCTCTCTCTCTCTCTCTGTCTGTCTCTCTCTCTCTCTCTCTCTCTCTCTCTCTCTCTCTCTCTCTCTCTCTCTCTCTGTACTGAAATGATTCCAGTTTAAACTTGTGAGCTGTTCTGTGTATCTGCTCTCTGCTTCTGTCTGAGTCTCCTTCATTTTGCTGAATCATTGTGTTTGTGTATTTCCACAGCTGCAATAGTTCAAATAATTTTACCCTCAGAGCCAAAAACCAGAGAAGACTGTCTGCAGTGTATGTATGAAACTGAAACTGAAAAACAGAGAACTTATTTTTACTGTATGTTGAATTTTAATATTGACTGTAAATAATAATAAAAGCTCTCACAGCCACTGAACACTCATCCTCCTGTTTTATTCTGAATCAGTTTAACAGCCTATAAGGGTTAAACTACACCCACCTGAATGAAATGATGGAACCTACTAAAGATGTTCTAGATACTCTGTGTTCTGTTAGTTCCTGGATTCTCTTCAGGTGGAGGGACACGTTATTAGTCCACACGTCTCTTCTTCCAGTCATGAACACATATCTCTGGTGTCTCTAAGACTTCTGATCTGGTATTATCTGAATTAGTATGATCCAGAATGAAGGGTGGGGGTTTGTATCCTGATTAGAGCTGGAAGGTTAGATGAGGTGTTTGACCTTTGACCTGCACATCCACAAAATCAGACAGACTCTGTTCAGACTGATTACAGATGTGAATGCAGGAGAGACACAGTCTGATTCAGGAGATCAGACAGACAGTGGTGTCTGTAGAGAAGAACGTTGGTGGTGTTTCTCTGTTACTCTGAGAAGGGGTTGATGTTCTGAGGGTGAATCTGTAAAGAAGAAGATCAAGTGGTTACAGTTCAGTCTGAGTTTGGACTCTACAGTGAACTGAGCCGGGCTCCACATGGTCATCTAACCCAGTCCACTGAGTGCAGTTCAGGCTTCATGTTTGAGGCTCTTATAAAGATAAACAATCATAACAAGAACCAAGTTTATGGTGTGTCTCTGATTACGACTCAGACCTGGATCACATAATCTCACTTTAGGAGCATTAATAGAGATCTGGCTCCCTCTAGTGGAACCTACTGGAACAGCAGTCACTCCACAGTGAAGGTGGTTGTAGCCGTATGGTCAACTCAACATTGTATTTAATAATAAAAAATAAACAAACATGTTTTTCTTTAGATCTACATGTTATGACATATCTCATATCGTGGACACAAATAGCCCACATTCCCGTGAGAGAACTGCACTGTTCACTGTTAAAAGCCTTGCTTACCTGCTTTTCCAGGATGTTCTTCTGTTCCTGTGCCTCTTAGTGGTTCTAAGAGGAGAACAAGAAGATCCTCTGTACCGCTTACTGTTCTGCTGCTAAAGAAAGAGAGGGAGAGAGCAGTTCTCTTCAGTTTTCCTGAATGTTCTACACAGATGGGTAGAATAAACTAGGTAACTAAGCAACATTTCATAAACATATTGTTAATAGTAAGAGTTCAAGTCCAGATAATAAGCAGCTAACGCTAAAACATTACTGTTAGCCTCAGAGCTAGCTGAGGTTTATGGAACCCAATGTTTTTTGTTAACAAACTAAACATGGTTCTTTAAAGAACAGTTCACTGAAATGTTTTAGAAAAACAAAGCTGATTCTCGTCTTTGTTCTAGATAATATCTAAAGGTGATTAGCTGCTGTGGTGGTCTGTGTGCTTGCCTACAGTAGTGATGGGAATTCCGGCTTTTTTTAGAGAGCCGGTTCTTTTGGCTCGGCTCACTAAAAAGAGCAGCCTCTTCCGGTTCCCAAGTGGCTCCTCAGATTTTTTGTTGCTTAACTTACCAAATTACGTGTAAAATGAATTACTAATGTAAAAACATACATTATATGAAATGTTTATTATTTATATGGCTTTATTTATATACTGCTACAAAAATAAATTATAAAATGCAAAAATCAAAGACTAGATAATAAACTGGACTATCTTCGAATCCAGCGGGCTACCCAGCGTGAGTACAGAGACTGTTGTGTCTTCGTTTTCAAGGAGACATGGCTGACTAGCTCCACTCCGGACTCTGCCGTCAAGCTCAAAGGTCTGCTCTGCTTCCGGGCAGATAGGGACCCTGAACTCTGTGGCAAAGCTCGAGGTGGAGGAGTATGTGTCTACATCAACACGGAATGGTGTAAGAACGCTGTGCTAGTCTCCAGTCCCTCCTCAACGCTGGTGGAGTTCGCTATTGTCAGAGCCAGACCTTTTTATTTACCCAGGGAGCTGACGACCGTGTACATAGTAGCAGTGTACCTAGCTCCTAGCGCTAATGCTAACGCGGCTCTGAACGAACTGTATAGCGCTATCAGCGACCTCTAAAACACACACTCCGACGGACTGTTTAATGTTGCTGGAGATTTCAATCACGCAAATCTCAAACTGCTGCTCCCTAAATTTCACCAGTATGTGGATTTTGCAACGCGGGGGGCGAACGTGCTGGACATGGTGTATACAAACATCCCTGGCATGTTCCGAGCTGAGCCCCATCCCCACTACGGCTTCTCTGACCACGTCTCTGTAATGCTCATCCCAGCATACAGACCCCTCATCAGACGTGCAAAAACGGACAGGAAGCAGGTGAAAACCTGGCCCCCAGGTGCAGTCTCTGCTCTTCAAGACTGTTTTGAGCACACTGATTGGGGGATGTTCAAAGAAGCTGCAACATCTGGTGATTCCATCAACCTGGAGGAGTATACAGAGTCAGTGACTGGCTACATCAGCAAGTGCATTGACGATGTTACTGTCTCCAAGGTCATCACAACCCACCCCAACCAGAAACCATGGATGACTGCAGAGGTGCGCGTGCTGCTGAGAGCTCGTGACAAGGCGTTCAAGTCAGGGGATAAAGCTGGCCTCAGAACAGCCAGAGCCAAGCTCTCCCGGGCCATCAGAGGGGCAAAGCGCAACTACGCACAGAAAATCCACAGACACTGCAGACACGCGGCGCATGTGGCGGGGCATCCAGGCAGTCCTTAACTACAAAACACCATCACCTACATGTGATAGTGACGTCTCCCTTCCGGATGCGCTGAACAAATTTTATGCTTGGTTTGAAGCACAGAACTGCACAACAGCTAGGAAGACCACACCTGTTCCAACCGAACAGGCACTGTGCTTGTCCACCGCTGACGTGAGGAAAACTCTGCTCAGAGTGAGCAGTGCAGTCGTCCGAACATGCTTCAAAACCACCACCGTCATCCCTGTGCCAGAGAAGTCCACAGTGTCCTGCCTCAACGACTACCGTCCCGTTGCACTCAATCCTATCATCATGAAGTGCTTCGAGAGGCTCGTCATGAGGCACATTAAAGGACAGCTCCCCACTTCTCTGGACCCACTGCAGTTTGCGTATCGTCCCAACCGTTCTACGGACAATGCCATCACCACCACACTCCACCTAGCTCTCACCCACCTGGACAATAAAGACACCTACATCAGAATGCTGTTCATAGACTTCAGTTCAGCATTCAACACCATCATCCCTCCGCACCTGTTTGGAAAATTAGGCGTGCTGGGCCTGAACACCTCCCTCTGTAACTGGGTCCTGGATTTCCTGACTGATAGACCACAATCAGTCAGGACAGGCAACAACATCTCCAGTACCACCACACTGAGTACTGATGCCCCTCAGGGCTGTGTGTTAAGCCCACTGTTGTTCACTCTGCTGACTCACGACTGTGCACAATACAAACCACATCGTGAAGTTCGCAGATGATACGTCAGTTGTGGGCCTCATCACCAAGAGCAACGAGACAGCTTACAGAGAGGAGGCGCAGCGGCTAACGGACTGGTGCAGAACCAACAACCTGTCTCTGAATGTTGACAAAACTAAAGAGATGGTTGCTGACTTCAGAAGAGTGCGAGGCAACCATGCCCCCCCTGAACATCAATGGCCCTGCTGTGGAAATCGTCCAGAGCACAAAGTTCCTCGGCGTTCACATCACGGAGAACCTCACATGTTCCCCTTAACACCAGCTCCATAGCCAAGCAAGCCCAGCAGCACCTCTACTTCCTGCGGAGACTGAGGAAAGCTCATCTTCCTCCTCCAATCCTCACCATGTTCCACAGAGAGACTGTGGAGAGCATCCTGAGCAGCTGCATTATCGCCTGGTTTGGGAATTGCAATGCCTCAGACCGCAAGACCCTACAGCAAATAGTGAGGATAGCTGAGAGGATCATAGGGGTCTCTGTCACAGATATTCACACCACACGCTGCACCCGTAAGGCCATCAGCGTTGTGAAGGACCCCACTCATCCCTCACATGGACTTTTTTCACTGCTGCCGTCTGGCAGAAGGTACAGGAGCATCCGTGCTGTCACTGCACGGCTCTGCAACAGCTTTGTCCCATAAGCTGTCAGACTTTTAAACAACAGTGACTGAACTAAACCCCGCCACAACCACGACCGCTAGCATTTTAAATCTGTCTCCATCCTATTTACCTTCTTATATACTCCACACTTATGCACCTTACACTTATACTCCTGCCCAGAAGTGAGTCGTATTTATTGTATTTATTGTCTTGCACGTTGCACTTTCTGCAGTCCGTCCTGTTCTGTGTTGTTCTATGTTCTCGTTTTGTTCCATGTAGCACCATTGTTCTGGAAAAAACGTAATTTCATTTCACTGTGTACTTGTATAGAGCTGAAATGACAATAAAAAGCCTCTTGACTTGACTTGACTTGACTTGACTTGACTTGAGTTCAAGGAGCCTTTACTGCCTCTGGCCTTGACCTGATGGAGCAGAGCTACCCAGTTCAGACCCTCCAGAAATAGTACGTCCACCTTAGAGGAATTCCATTACAGTCCTTCCATAATGCACGGCCACTAGTGTTGATTGGGTCAGATAATGTACATCTCATCACAGCGACAGAGCCAGTGCGGCAGGGAAACAAAGGGGGTCCAATCGCAATCCACACTGCTCTTGGATGGGCCCTACAAGGGACCGAAACATGTGTTCGAGATTCGTCACCAGTGCCTTCTGCTCTCAACAGCCCACTCTGATGACTTTCTCTATCGACAAGTGGAAAGGCTGTGGCAATTTGATGTTCTACCTTATCGAAATGAGAAGCTGGTGGTTCGTTCACGAGAGGGTCAAGAAGCCATTCAACTTCTTGAGAACAAAACCAAGCGAGTCAGCATTAATGGAGTTCTGCGCTATGCGACTCCACTCTTGTGGAAATCTGGCACACCTAAGCTCAGTGGTTCCATTCAGTCTGTCATGGCAAATCTGAGGAGTACAGAGAGGAGGCTCAAGAGAGATTCTGATAGAGCACTCATCTACACGGCTGAAATAAACAAGCTTGTTCAGGCGGGACATATCAGTAACTACAGCCTGACAAAGTTAAAGAATCCGAGGAGCAGTGGTACCTTCCCCACCATCTGGTGCATCATAACAGCAAACCAAGACTAGTCTTCAACTGCTCCTTCAGATATCAGGGCATCTCTCCGAATGAACAACTCTTGCCAGGGCCTGTGCTGGGCCCTTCACTGGTAGGTGTCCTCCTGAGATTCAGACAACATTGCATAGCTGTTAGTGGAGACATAATGGGGATGTTTCACCAGGTCCGTCTGCTGAAGACAGACCTCTTCTGCGTTTCATCTGGAGGGACCTGCAGTGTGAGGACCCACCAGATGTGTACCAATGGGAGGTACTGCCATTTGGCACGACGAGCAGTCCATGCTGTGCCATATTTGCTCTACAGCAGCACACCCACAACCACTAAGACCACTATCCAGATACTCTGCAATCAGTACTGCAGTGCTTCTACGTGGACAACTACTTGGAGAGCTTTCCTACCATGAATGCAGCCAAGAAAATAGTAGACAAACTGCGCAGCCTGTTACTGGAAGGAGGGTTTGATCTCAGACAGTGGGCTAGTAACCAACCCGACGTGATGGCTCATCTACTGATGGAAGCAAGGTCCTCAACTACAGAGCAGTGGCTAGGTCTGAACCAAGTTGACCCGATGGAACCCACATTGGGTCTAAGATGGAACTGTGCAGCTGACACACTGGGCTATCACCACCGACCCATTGAAAATACAGTGCTGACTATGCGGAGAGCCTACCAAGTACTAGCCAGCCAAAACGACCCATTAGGATTCATAGTACCATTCACCACCCGTGCCAAAGTACTAATTCAACAGTTATGGTCCAAACAAAGAGAGTGGGATGATCCTGATCTGCCTCCTGTCTTGAAGGAGGCTTAGGAGAGTTGGGAGAGTGAGCTGCAGCAGTTCAGCGCCGTATCCCTTCCGCGATGCTACTCAGCTGACGCTGCAGAGGAAGAAGGCCTTGAGTATGACCTGTTCTGTGATGCTTCTGAAAAGGCTTATGGTGCAGTAGCCTATTTAACAGTGCACAGTGGGAAAACCATCCACACCTCCTTTGTGATGGCTAGGTCAAGAGTTGCACCTAAGAGACAACAGTCAATACCAAGGCTGGAGCTTTGTGCTGCCTTAGCACAAATTGGCTAAGCTTGCCTTAGGAGCTCAATTGGCTAAGCTTGTACAGACTGAAGTTACACTCGCTATCCGCTAGACAGTTCTTTGGTCAGACTCTATGACAGTCCTAGAATGGCTCCAGTCAGACTCATGCAGGTTCAAGGTGTTTGTGGGCACTCGAGTCTCTGAGATACAGGAATTAACAGACCGGAATGCTTGGCGACATAACAAGGGGAAAACAACTACTAACTCTGGCTCATCCTAGTTGATGGAGCCAAGGACCTCCCTTCCTTAAACAAAGCATGGAGCACTGGCCAAAGAAACCTGAATCTGCGACTCCGGAGAGCTTATCTGAAATGAAAGGTATCTCTCTCTGTTGCTTTACGATAACAGGGAGGAACCACATTTCTCCAGATGCAACCGAATTCGGAACGTGGAGAGAGTTAGTGGAAGCCACCCAAAAGGCGTGCCATGGGGCAATTGTGGAGTCAATATCGACCCTGGACCAACCAGTTAGTCATCAAAATGCAGAGGCGCTGATATTGAGGAAGTGTCAGGCTCAGAGCTTTCCAGATGAGGTGGCTGCCCTCAGAGAGAAAAAACCTGTGCCAAACCACAGCAGGCTGAGCAATCTAGCTCCTGAATGGGATCCTGTAATGGACGTGATTCGAGTTGGGGGACGGCTGCGGAGATCACAGACTCTCATTCTGGATGAAGCCCATCCCATAGTTTTAGACCCACGTCACCCAGTGACACAGCTCCTCATCAAAGAGTTTGATGAACGTCTGTTACACTCGGGGGCAGAGCGAGTATATGCAGAAATTCAAAGGCAGTACTGGATCTTGAGGGGGCGTCAAGCCATCAGACATCATCAGCCCTACATGTCAGAGATGGAGAGCCCAGCCAAAGGTCCCACTATGTCTGACTTGCCACCAGAGCGACTTCGTCTGCTTTGCCCACCTTTCTTCTCCACTGGCGTTGATTGCTTTGGGCCATATTCGGTCAAGATCGGCAGAAGGACTGAGAAGGGCTGGGGAGTTGTCTTTAAATGTCTCACTACACGAGCAGTTCATATTGACCTGCTCAGCTCTATGGATGCTGATACCTTCTTACTGGCCCTACGACGTTTCATCTCCAGGAGAGGACGACCTAAGGAAATTCTTTCAGATTGTGGCACTAATTTCCGTGGGGCAGACCGTGAGCTTCGTGAGACCTTTGCTGCACTTCAACCGCAACTAAAGGCACAGTTGGCTGACTACCAAATCCGCTTCAAATTTAACCCACCGAGTGCTCCACATTTCGGGGGTGTGTGGGAGAGAGAGGTTTGTTCTATCAAGTCTGCCCTCCGAGTAGCTATCGGAAGTCAAACCACCTCAGAGGATGTTCTGCATACTGTGCTGGTGGAAGTGGCATCCTAAACTCAAAACCACTAGGGTATGTGTCATCAGATGTCGCTGACCCTGACCCCATCACACCTAACATGCTTCTCATGGGGCGGCGGGACGCCTCACTGCCACAAGTTGCTTATGCACCAGCGGCTATGGGGCGGCGTAGATGGCGCCATTGTCAGAACCTGGCGGACCAGTTTTGGATTCAGTTTGCACGGAAATACCTACCCGCTCTCCAAACCCGCCAGAAGTGGCAGAAGCCATCTGAAAACATTACTGTGGACTCAATCGTCATGATAGTTGATCCACAACTTCCCCGAGCTCAGTGGCCCATTGGAAGGGTTACTAGGACCCTAGCTAGCCAAGATGGATGTGTCAGAACTGTGGACGTCCTTGTGAAAGGCAAGACCTTAACAAGACCAGTTGCTCGACTAATTCAGCTTCCTGAGCTTAAGGATGACCTTAACGACCTCTGAAGAATTCCTTTTACTGCACATTTGCTTCTCAAATGTGGGGGCGGCTGTTGTGATTTCTTCATATTTGAGTTGCTGCCGGGTTGATTGGTGTTGGGTGTGGCCGTTTATGGTTTGTATTGTTGGATCTGCTCCGTACCTCACGGACACTTATGTGTAGAGGGGGACTCTTATTCTGACACGTGGGGCCTTGTTGCCATAGTAGCGGACCGCAGTTAGCAGTCAGAGAGGATGTAAGTTTCAGCTCCACATTTAAAACTGTTTATTTGTGATATGCATTGAGTTTGGGGTGACTCAGTCGACTAAACTGTGTATTTAAGTTCTTGAGTGTACTTATATGTGGTTATTTGGAGTGGGAATACCTGTTTATGTTAAGTTATTGAGCTAATATAGCGGGTCCGATGCTGCTCCGCTGGCTTGCGCACTACAGCCTGCGTGGGTGAGAGTTGGCCCAGGCTGATGCGCTTTACTGTGTTCTTGCTCGAGTTTCTGTTTCCCTTTATAGAGCTGTGCTCATTCAGCTCTCTACATGACAGTGACATGTTAGTTGTTTATTGGTTTAGTTAATTATGCATGTAATGATAATTAAGAAGTGCTTATGTATGTGTACCTGTTCTCTGTGTTATCTGCAAAAATCTGCAGAACGCTACTGCCAAAGCTATTGCTGTTGTCGCCACTGCAGGTTCTCACTGAGCATGTGCATGCCCGCCTGTAGAGTACTCCTCTGGATGTACTGAATGCTGTGGCTCATTAAGTCAGTAAAACAATTCAAACCACATCTGATGACTCTGTGCTCTCTGACCGGAGCCCTGTAGCAGCCAAGACCAATATTAACCAGTTTGCTGAGAAAATCCTTAACAGATGGGTTGAGATTTCTTTATGAGGGGGGTGTATGCAGGAGTTAGAAATAAAGAGCAGTGATCTGATTGGTCCAGGTGTGGTAATAATTTAGTTTTATAACTGTTCTTAATGTTTGAGTAGACCTTGTCTAATGTATTTCTCCCCCTGGTAGCACATTTTATGTGTTGTTGGAATTTGGGGAGTCCCCAGAGCTTCCTCTCCAATGTGGGTCTCCTGTCCTGTCGTCTCCTGCTGATCAGTCAGCATGACTACAATGACCGCAATAGAGCTACCAACAGCTGGCACTGATCATAACCTCTATGTCTCACTGACACAGAGAACCTATGGGATGGCTCTACTCTTCCTCTTGCAAATAGTACCTCCTGGATCAATCAGACTGTATCTAAATGATGTTCAAAGTGTCTTCTCCTGTTAGCTCTGTCTTTCTCTCCTCATCTGAGATCGACCTGGGGAGAACGGATCCCTCACTAAGCCTGGTCCCTCTCAAGCTTTCTTCCTTACTCTAAGGGAGTTTTTCCTAGCCACTAGAACCTCTGGCTTGCTCACAGAATACTTGGACCTGGATTTCCCTTCCCTACGTCTATACATGGACTCTTCTTTTCCTTTATACAAACTGCTTTTCTGTGAAGCTGCTTTGAGACAACATTAGTTGTAAAAAGCGCTATACAAATAAATATTGATTGATTGCCTGTTTCTGGGTTTTCTCTGTTGCAGCTGAGACTGTATCGTGGCCTTTATGTTCCTCCATCGTACATAAATAGCAGATGCAGCTTTGGTCAGTCTAATAGTAGACCTCGATCGCTTCATCATGCTGAGAGCAGACCTTTGTATCAAGCTTTGAGCTTTAAGATGAGCTGCACAGAGAAATGCCACATGCACCAAACAGGACTTGATGGCTTTAAGTTTTCTCCCAGTGCAGAAATCAAGCTGAACAATCATCATGTTTTTTGCAGAGCTGCTAGGCAAACCTTTGCTGGAGGAAGAGGATGGCTGTTCACCCCAGAGCAGGAAGAGACCATCATAAACATGATTGGAACAGATGATAACAATGCATTTATACATTAGTACATCATTGCTGACAGCATCACATTCAGAAACATCCAATCAGAGAGCTTCACTGAGCCATTAACTAGGTATGAAGCAGCTCTACAGGGTTCTCTTTCAGCACTGCTCTGGGAGGGTGAAGCAACTGCCCTGTGAATATCTGCATGTATGCTGTGCTATCCTCTCACTGGTGCTGTAATCCATTGTCCTGTGCAACATGATACTGAGTACTTTATGTCCATTTCATACTGTCATACAATACTGTAATTCGTATGCTTACTTTTATTTATTGATTTAATTAATTTATTTAATAATTTTAATGATTTTTAAATGATTTATTTTGCTTTTATTTTGTTTTTATTTCCTTGTATTGTCTCGCTTTTATGTAAAGCACTTTGAATTGCCCTTGTGTATGAAAGGTGCTATACAAATAAACTTGCCTTGCCTCGTAATGTGTGGTTTCAGAGACTGAAGAAACTAGACGTTGCTGCAGTGGAACACAAGTTCCTTTACATCGAAGCTGAAATTTGCCAAAACGAGGTGCAGGGGATAAAACGCCATGCCATCATCAGATGTTCAAAATGTGTACAGCCATCAGTCAGAATGATGTTAATCGTCATATCCCTCTTGGTCCCTTCACTGCACGACATATTCATTCCCCATCACCAGGGGAACAGGGCAGAGCAGTCCAGGTTTCCTGTCATCTGGTGTTCTGAAGGTAAATCAACTAATCTGCTACAGCTGTGGAGATCCACAAACACAATGATCCGACAGAGTGATGGAAGAAACAAAGTGCCACCTATTGCTGCCAAAAAAAAAGGGATACCAGATAAAGACTGACCCATGCACCAGGCCAGACCAAACATGTTTATGTAAATTACTAACCTGATGTATTTCCATATGGGAAAAATACATATGTGCTGAAGAAGCAAACCACAGTCTGACACACCTGTTCCAGCTAACTTCTTTAAAAACCCATGGCCTACCACAACACTTAATTTCATATACCAGTTTTCATTAACTTTCTATCTTAATTTATTTCCATATGGGAAAAATACATCTCATGCCCTAAAGGAACTCCACCCACTATCTGACAAGCCTGTTCCTGCTAACTTCTTTAGAAATTAATAGCAGGTGACAATTAGCTGTTTTTTGGGGTGTAGCCCTTGACTGCATCCATCCATCAGAGTAATAAACACATGAATTATGTGTGTACAGGACCTTGTTAACACAATAAGACCTCCTTTAACAGGTCCGACTGGATTACAAATGACACATACGAGGACTGTTTGAGATCTTTTAACTGTAAACCAGTGTGCTCTTAAAGTACATGCTGACATTTTAAATGTCAGCAGATGCTGACAGATGCTGTTTTTATTAGTATGCAGCCCTTTTCAGCTGTTTCTAATGGTTTCGATCTCTGTTGCCTCCATCCCATGCAGGCCAGCTGTACGCAGAGCTCTTGATATGATTGACTGGTGTATTGTCTCTCTAATCTCAACCACTGAAGTCTGCAGCTCCTTCAAAGTGATATCTAGCAGTGCTCACTGGATACATTTACATTTAAGGCATTTAGGAGACGCTCTTATCCAGAGCGACTTCCAACCGTGCTTAGTGTTCCATCTGATAATGTCTCCTAGTATAAGAAGGTTAGAGTCTAAAACTCGCCATGAGCTCAGACGCAGCCTGAACAGGGGCCAGTTGTCACACCCTGCCGTGTCCTGTTCATGTTTTTGTTTTATCTGGCTTCCTGTTTCTGTCTTGTCATGTCCATGTGCGGTCTGTCACTCTGTTCCATGTACTTCTGTTTGTTTTGGTCATGTGCTCCTCCTGTCTCCACCCTCTTGTCAGGCCCCTCACCTGGTGTCTCTCGTTAGCCCTAGTTGTTTTATACTCCACGTTGTCCCTTTTGTTCTTGCTTGGCATTTGTCCTCCCATCAGTCTTTGTCTCCATGTCAGTTGTTTGTCGCTGTTAGTTGTTTCCATTTCCCGTTTACTCAGTGTTGTTTGTTTCTTAGTTGTCCCAGTGTTTTTGGTTTTGTTTTGATTCTGTTTTATTAAAGACTTGCACCTGCATCCGGTCTCCTCGTCTTGTCCTCCAGTAACACCAGTGCTGATACCTTGAAGGAAGAACACAGAGTTAAATACACTGTAAGTGCACAAACTACACATCCCAACCCAGCCTTCACACCTAGAGAGAAGGTTCATTTCAGTACAAGTGCTTCTGCATTACAATCTATACATCTGTTAGTGTTTATCATTGAAGTGCTTCACAAAGAGACACGTCTTTAGTCTGCCTTTGAAGACCATGATAGAATCTGCTGTTCAGACAGCCAGTGGAAGTTAATTCCACCGTCTGAGCTCCAGGTAAAAGAAGAATCTGGAAGTATGTCTTCCATGCCTTTTGATGGTGGGTCAAGCTGAGCTATACTTGAAGCTTAAAGGGCTGGAGGCAGATATCGACTTCCTTGCCATAAGGTAGGGAGGGACGGGTCCATTCTTGGCTTTGTTGGCAAGGCTAAGGGTTTTTAAATCTGGTGTTGGCAGCTCCAGAAAGCCAGTGAAGGGGGCACAGCAGTAGAGTGACATGACCTAACCTGGGAAGGTTGAAGATGTGCCGAGCTGCCGCTGGATATTATTTCACGTGCTGGTCTATACCTTTATTTCCTCAGAATGTTCTCAGATTATAGCTTCTAAGTTTTCCTTCAAATACACAGTACTTGGAGTGAAGGGATCTGTCTAAAAATCTTTATTTATTAATTTTCTTACATTTGAAACAAGGAGAAAAAACATAAAGGAGAAATAGAGTCAAATAAAATGCTAAAGTCAAAGTTCCATTCGAACTGTTGAATTAAATAGGTGACAAGTGGAGTACTATGTTATACTACAAATAACAATAAGTATATAAAATGTAATATGCACATCGCTGGTCAGCTTTGTTAAGTTTTTTTTTTTATTCCTGCATACAAAATAAGAATCCCAACATTTAATAAAAGCTGCCACTGTATAACACTTGTACGGCTTTCATTAGTCTCTCACTGATTTCTGTCATTCTGGAAGCTCCTCTTACCATGTGGAGGAATTGTATTGAATTCCTGCTTGTAGAATTCCTCTAGTTCCTCTTTCAGATCAGAGATCGACTTCCTCACTCCATCAAATGAGGGCTGTTGATGGACAGTGAAGCTGTGTGGGTTTTTACTGCACAGAAGCAGAAACAGCAGCATTGACAGAGGCTGTAGCTGCTAGTATCCCTGGCTCAGCCGTTAAGCTTTATTGGCCAAGTACGTTTAGAGCCTAACACAAGACCCTACAACACACATTCCTAACACATGCACACACCTTACATACTTGTAAACTCTACATTGTGCGGGTTGTGTATGTATATTAAAGTGCTGAGTGCAGCAGTCTGGATGCATTGACAGATTAAGTTAAGGCTTATAAAGTGCAGTACAAGAAGAAACACCGGTCTGAGACATTCAGTGCAGAGAGAATGGAGTGATGTGTGAAAGTGTTACTAAGATAAATAAGATAAATTACAAGTGCAGTACATCTAAAACAGGAAGTGAGAAAAGCGTCTGGATTGAATGGATTGTATGTGTTTATGTAATTGAAGATAAAAGCAGTGTATATTATGTGTTTATGTGGATCTAGATAATAAGAGGAGTGTGTATCGTAATGATCACTATAGTATGCAGATGTTCATGAGTGTGATGGTGTGTGGGAAGAAGCTTCTCTGTAGCCTGGTGGTCTTGATCCTCATCTGACTAAAGCCCGGCCTGAGAGAATACGCTGGAACAGGAGATGGCCGGGGTGTGATGGAGCAGTGATGATCTTCTATGCATGCTTCCTGGTTCAGATCCAACAGTGTGGGTAGTTTGACTCCAGTGGTCCTCTGCAGATCTGATGATGCACTGCAGTCTGTGAGTGTCCTGTTTGGTGGCTGAGCTGCCCCACACTGTGATGGATGTGGTGATAACAGATTGTCGCAGCCTGATGTCGCAATCCCACTTCAGGTCTTTGGTGATAGTCGTACCCAAGAACTTGTGAGACTCCACAGCCATCACCGTTCTGTACAGGATGGTGAGTGCTTAAAGGGTTGGGGGCCTTCTTCTGAAGTCCACTGTCATTGCCACTGTTCCCCTGGGTTCAACTCCAGGTTGTTGTGGTCGCTCCAGAGGACTAGAAGATCAACGACCCGTCTGAAAGCGGACTCATCATCATCTTGAATGAGGCCAGTGATTGTCGTATCATTTTCAAAGGAGAGCAATGGAGCAGGACACAATGCTGAAGAGCTCCTGTGCTGGTTATCTTGGTTCCTGAGATGATTTTCCCCAACCTCACCTGTTGCTCTTTGCCAGCAAGGAGGTTTGTGATACACTGGCAGGTGGTGGCCAGCACATCGAGTTGGGTCAGTTTGCTGGATAGCTGTCCTGAAATGATAGTGTTGAAAGCTGCACTGAAGTCCAAGAATAGAATTCTGGCAAGTGTTTGGATGGTTGAGGTGCTAAAGGATGTGAACGTCCACCATCCTGAGGGTCCAGCAGGGGATTAGTGAGGTGCTTCAACTAGCTGTAGTCTCATTACTACAGAGGGTCAGTGCGACAGATCTGTAGTCATTCAGGCCTGCGTTTGAAGCAGTACAGAAAAGCACACAGCTCCAGTGACCTGGTGAAGATCTTTGTGAGGACAGGTGCAAGTTCCTCAGGCATCTGGGTCTAGTCCGTTTTTTCACTTTTTGAAGAGTCTGTGTCTTTCTTGCAGATCTCCAGGGCAGGCTGAGTGTCAGAGATGTGTGAATTGGGGCTGTATAGGAGTGTGGTGCTGGGCTTTTCAAACCTGCAGTAGATGTGTTAAGATGGTGAGCCCATTGTCTGGGTGTTCTTGGGATACTGACATGTTTGGTAGATGACCAAAGTGCACATTTTCACAATTCATGTTTTCAGATTCCTCAGATCTGCAGCAATCCATATTTGGGGAGCCTTTGGAGACTGAAGACATAAACTGCTCCACCATGTGGGAGACTCACCGCTTTATTGCGCACATGTTTTCAGTGGGACACTGCAGGCCTGCATTATATGCCCGTTTTAATGCAGCGCCAACTGCGAGGTGAAATGCCATGGGCCTATAGATGTGGTAATGGGAGAGTTCTGTGGATATGCCAAGTCTGTGATATTGCACTGTACAGGGTGAAATATCTGAAACCCTTGTAATCGCTAGCTGAGGAACATTGTTCTCAAACTATTGTTTCTCTGCTGATTCACGTTTTGCTGAGTCTCGACCATGCTTGCTCGTGGAGGCCTCAGTTATTTCTGGACGGTTCTGCAATGATAAATTTTATAGTTGTTTAATATTTTATTGTGCATTGTAAGGAAACTTACTGTCTACTAAGTATGTTAAACCCAGAGTCGTTCCTGTTCGTAACACAAATAGAACTCCTTTATTTACTATGTAAACCCGTTTTCAAAGTGAGCCGGTATTCACTGGTATGGTGTAGTGCCACTGATAGCAATCTAACACACCACCATGTTAGTGTCACTGCAGTGCTGAGAATGATCCACCACCCACATCATACCTGCTCTGTGGTGGTCCTGTGGGGTTCGTGACCATTGAAGAACAGGGTAATACAGTATACAGAGAAACAGATGGACTACAGTCTGAAACTGTAGAACTACAGAGTGTCCTATATGGTATATGATGATGATATAATGGGCAGTGAGTGTAGATACAAGAAGGTGTACCTAATGCAGTGGCCAAAGGGTATACACATACATTATGTAGAGTATTAAGTTTTATCACTATATATAATTAAAATAGTTAGTATTATGAATGATAATTCCTTTCAGTAGGCCAAATATATTTAAGGTGTTAACATCAGTGATATCCTATTACCTGTAATTCACCATAGAATATAAGCTTGTTCTGTTTACTGTGCTTTGAGCAGATTCCCATGAGAGGAGCATTCCCTGCTTAGCGGCACAAGATAGATGAGCCTTTCTTGCTTGCGGCATTAGCCACATTCTAATTTTCTTTAAGAGCAGAACTTTCTCCGTAATCATTTCAACGGTTCCTGTTCATATATCATTCAGTGACTGTTTGCTCAATTATAGCTCATGTCTCTGGTTGGGCACACCCTTCACAGTTAGCTCAGCAGGAAAGCTGCTTCTTAACAGCACTAAACAAATATGAAGAATTTTATCTGGCTTGATCTGGCAGTAGTTTTGAAAAACTATAAGGTAAACTTGACTGAGTGGAATAAGGCATTCCTCATTATTCCTGACCTCGCTCAGCGGTGAAGGCTGAGATATCTAGAACAAGCTTGGAGATGTTTCAGCAGTCACTAAGTGCTGATAAAGGTAAACCCCAGAAATGAAACAACTGAAGCTGAAAAATTAAGCCTGTGGGAAGGACTTTCTCATGAAGCTATACAAATTCTCTGTGTTTTCTGTCTTCTGTCCTCCATTCACATCATTTATTCATGCCTGCAGGTTTTCCTCTCACCTCGGATATCCCGGACTCCATTTCTCACAATCCACCACCCGATGACATCACCATCACGTGTTCGCCCTCCTACAATCCAATCCCATTTCCAGATGCTTCTAGCTAATCGTGTGTCACAATCTGTCTGTCCATCATCACAGAATACTTTGCTGAAGTAGTGATGGCTGAGCTAAAAGACCTTCACCAAGCCATAAGTAATCCAGGTCGGCTGCTTGGTCAACATGACCAGTTGTTCGATACTTGTACTAACTCAGTTAGCGTTTTAGCACAGCAACTAACAGAACGGCACTCTTTTTACTCTCTCAGCCACCCAGCTCCTGATTCCTGGTCCGGTTTGTTGTCTCCTACATAGAAGATATTAAGAAATATTCAGCTGATTATTCAACTCATGTGCACCAGGTTAGGCAGGTGGTCATTCGTCTCCTCGAACATAAACTTTCTGTTGAGGGTGAGAAGTGTGAATTTCATTAAACATCCACATTGTACCTAGGTTACATCATTAGTCCAGAGGGGATTGTTAGGGACGACGGCAAGGTCATCCAGTTGTGAATAGATCCACACCTAAGTCTGTTCAAGATTTCCAGATGTTCCTGGGTTGTGCAAGTTTTTATTGTTGTTTTAATTGAATTACAGTGCGATTGCAGCACCTCTTGCCTCCTTGCTACAAGGGAATGCCAAGCATTTGGTCTGCAACCCTCAGACTAAATCTGTCTTTAATGATTTGAAAGTTTAATTCACTTCCACAGTGGCTTCATTGGCTAGAGGGTGCTCAACATCCTTTTCTGGTTTTAACCAGTCTAAAAAATTGTTTCGCTAAGCTTCTTAGCCTGTTGGTCTCTCTTTCCCTCTCGATTCGACTTCAGAATTACTTATGATTCTGAGGACACTTCTCTCCCCAGTCCCGAACCCTTTCTCGTTCCAGGGTTGTTCTGACTCCTGTTAGATGGGAGAGTGATGATGTCCCAGTGCACTGAGACAGTCCTATTGCACCATGCAGATATGCACCATGGTGACACCTCGTCCTATGTTCGTGGTGAGTGTAGCTTTAGACCAGGGACTTCAGGTTTTCTGAGGGGTGTAGGAAATTATTACCCAAATCCATTGGTCCTTTTAAAATCATCAGTAAAGTGAATGATGTTACTTACAAAAATATCATGCTTGTTCATTTTTCCACGTCTCTCTGTTAAAACCTGTAGTCTCTGGTCCACTGGATGAGGCCACCCCAGAGACTATGCTATTCACGTCAGTCAACGTTGGAGGGCACTCCAGTGTATGCTGTATGTCGGCAATATCTCGTGGACTGGGAGGGCTATGGACCTGAGGTGAGGAGCTGTGTACCGGCAGCAGACATTCTGGACCCTGCTCTGCTAGAGGACTTTCACTGCAGTCACCCATCCCGTCCTGCTCCACATCCTAGAGGCTGTCCCAGGCGATGATCCTTGAGCTCGTCTGTTGGCCGTCAACGTAGTCATCCAAGGAGATTGTACCTGAGCCCGTCTGCTGGTCACCGACGAGGTCGTCCAGTGAGGGGGTCCTCATTCTGTGCCGTGACAGGTCCAGGAGTTTGCTTCCCGATGGACCTGGCTGTAGAGGACGTGCTGGTTGGATCATTTACCGATCTGTATGTCCATCATCACACCCACCAAAAATTGAAAGAGCAACTGTAAAAGCCTAGCCTAAAACTAGTTTAAACAGGGAGTAAACAAGGAGAACAGAGGCTCTGAAGGAGTGAATACGAGTAAACTGAGGATGTACCCTAAAGAAACTGATGTTTTGAGGATTGCATACAACTAATCGCTTGCCCAGCTTTTGATCTTTAAGCTACAATGTACAAAGCGTCTAATATGAAAACGCTTATTTTGGGAGGTGAGAAATGGAACCTTTGAAGGTTCCAGCCCTGTAACTGAGACGCAGCGTGTTTCTGCAGCTTGGCAGGGCAGCATTTAGTTCATGTTGGCATTTTACCACTCAGAGGGATGCCATAGTGCATCCTGCAGATCGAGTGTTTGGCATCTGGTAGCATAGGCTTGTGTCGTTTGTGTTTTAATTCTCCAAAGAATGCTTTGATAGACCGTCTGAAGTGAAAGTCATCAATGAAGTCATTTGATCCTGTGCGGTTACCCAGGTAGCTCTGTGATTATGAAATCTTACATCTTACACTTGTGGTTTAATAAATTAAAAGCTGTGTGTATTTATTGCTTCACTGTCAATTCCTCAAAGCAGAAAGTTTGTTCATCTTATATTTGTCAGGGTGCTATACCAGCTGCTTAAGCCTTTCCTTTCTCACTGCTTCTTTGCAATCTCCTGCTGGCCAGAAATTTGCCTGGTGTCGCTATTTGGGGGCTCTTGGCTTGGCATGTATGCACATGAAAGGGCGGGAAGGTCCCAGAACAGAGCAATAACGCAAGTGGAAACAAAGTATTTTCTTTGGTGGAGCACAGCATTAGTTCAGACAGGCCACAGTTACCGGCTGTTAGCAGCTGACAGCTCAGATGAAGTATGTTTCATATTCTAAGAGGAAAATTCTGCATAAGAAAGCATATAAAAAACCCATCAACCTGTAACCCATGATGACCAAACCATGGCAAAATTAAACCATTCCAAGAACTATTAGACCAGAGCGATGACCACAACGTACTAAACCATACCAAGTTCAACCTAGTTATCCAAAGAACAACCCAATTATAGTTTTGATATAAAAGAACAAAAAAACAAAACCTTAGGAAGAACAAGCTACAGTGACTAACTAATACCAAAAACTACCAGACCATCAGAGAAACTTTAAAATCATACCAAGAATAAACAGATCATACCAAAAAGTACAACCGAATCATAAAAAAGAACAACCAAAATATACCAAATACCAAATCATATAATCCAAACAAACCAACCACAGCAAGAACAACCAAACCAAACCAAGATCAATCAAGTCATGCAAAGAACAACCAGAACATATCAAAAACTACCAAACTAGGCCTGCACCATGAATCATGTCAGCAGCATCATCACCATGTGCACAACTGCTGTGGTCGCATCTCCTGGCCTCCCACCGATGTTCTTTGGAAACCCTGTGTAGTCCCAGTCATTTTAGGCCCAAACCAAGCAGTATTGTTTCCGTTCGCCTGAGAGCCACCAAACTTCACGTGCTCACTAAGGGCAGGCCCCCAGACGCTAATACACAGTCATACCGACCCGCACTCATTTACTCACCCCTCGTTCCTTACTGACCAAGCTGCGCAACCATCCCGTCACTTTTCTAGTTCTTTTTCTTATTTTTCTCCCAATTAACTCGCCCCGCAGTTTTCGAGATATCTACTCCGTTCCAATTCCAGTTTGTCCGGTATGATCCGCTGATGTGGGCTTGTATACAGCTTTTTTATCGGATGCACGGATTCCGAGTAGGAAGGAATTTTTTCCCATAGAGAATGAATGGGGTCGAAAAACGCATGCCCTTCTAACCCACTTCCGCTCGACCTAGAGACACCAATTCGGATACACTGGCCATTCAGTGTTGGATTGACCCGCAGTCATTCTTTACTCTTTCTTTTCGCATCCCTTTTTCCTCCCATAGAGAATGAATAGGATGGAAAATTGTTTGCCTACGTACTCTGCTCCCGTTAAACTTAGAGACTCCAAATCGGATACAATGGCTCGGGGCGAGCAAGCATTCAGTGATGGATTGACCCGCACTTGTTCATCTCTACTTTTTTTCCGCATCCTTTGTTCCTCCTATAGAGTCCAAGTCATTTTTAGACACACCTGAAGCCGGCTGTTTCGTTCATCCGAGAGGCGCGAATCTTTATATACAAACTAAGGGAAGGTCTCCAAGCACTAACCCAAAGCCATACTGACCCGCACTCCTCTCTCTGTTGTTAATTCATCCCTCGTTCCTACCATAGAGTCCCAGTCAATTGTCCCTTTCGTTTGCCCGAGAGCCACTAAACTTCACGTACTCGCTAAGGGCAGGCCCCCAGACACTAATCCACAGTCATACTGACCCGCACTTGTTTACTCATTCCTCATTCCTCACTGAGCAAGCTGCGCAACCATCCCGTGTTTTGCACTTTTCTAGTTACTATTATTATTATTATTATTATTTGGAGTACAGTGTAAAAGCCATGCATCTTTCATTATAGTTCTTATTTTTCCACATAAATATGAACCAACATATATTCAGATTTATACACACGTACTGAACACAGCTGAAGAGAACCCAATTAAAGAACAAAATACAACAAACAAAATCTGAAGTATGTGAACCGCTAGGATTAGCAGTTAAGTTGAGTCAGTTGTTTCTCAAGCTATAGGACAATGTTTAGAATAATTATTTCTTTGGGGTTTAATGTTTTCTGAGCAGATAACGGCTCGTTGTTCCAGTTAAACACCTTTTTTTTAATCACTTAACTGTCTCACTATGTGGTTTCTTTAGAACTTCGTTTGTAGGAACCTGTTCATTTACCATGTCACTTCCAGTGAAATGTAGAATGTAGCCACTCCTTCCTTGAGAAGGTGGTGGTCTCTTGTATCGGTTAGTACATAAATGCTGCACAGCCTGGAAGGTCGCTGAGCTTGCTGCACTCTCTCTGTGAACAGCTGCTGAAGAGTTAGAGTCTACAGCGAGTACCAGCTCTGCATCAGGTGAGTAATGATGAGGATGGATTATAGAAATCAGGATTTGTAGTTATTATAAAACACAGCTGGCAGGAACTACATCTGGAACTGTGTTGTTTGGAGGGCTATCATATCCAGTAATGATTTCACCAAGTCCACACATCATCCACAGGTGCAGACTGGATCCACAGGGCGTGTCTATATGGGTCAGTACCGGATGGTCTCAGTAGCTGTTTATCCCATATGATACATTTCCCATTGCGTTCTCTTTACACACAGGGTAACCATGGGGAAGTACACAGTCAAGGTCTTCACTGGTGATCATATGGGCGCTGGCACCTCTAACAGGATCTTCATCAAGTTCATTGGCAGCAGCTGCAATAGTAAACCCCATGAGCTTACAACGATCACAGGCTTTTGGGCTGAATCAGTGAGTTCATCATTTCACACGGTCACATGTCTGGCTCTTTTTGTAGTCATGACATTTTTCGGAGTTGTTTGAAGTGAAATGATTTTGATCAGATTGTAGGGAAACATTCATGTACACATTCATCATGGATGGCACCTTTGAGGTGACAGTAAGTCACACATGTGCAAGTCACAAGGAACTCTCAAGTCAAGTCATATAAAGTTCTGATGCTCCAAATTCAGATTCCACATTTAAATGCGTCAGTGGTCTAGAGCTGAATTATATTTTCAACATTAACAAATACAGTTTCATTTCTTCTTGGCCTTTCATCTCATCTGTCAAAGGTTGTAGGTGCAAATGAGTCAGAAAGGGGATATCATAAATTAGAAACCAGCCATTTCACACATGGCCAGGTCAGATTGTTCTAGCAAGTTCAGCCCAAAAGCAGACCACAAGATGCCTCAAGAAGTCTCAAGCGATCCTAAAAAGTCATCACAGGACCTACAAGTTGTTCATACCACTGTTGATGTCCATATTTATGTATCTGTCATCAGAAAAAGATTGCATAGTGAGGGATAACTACTAAATAGATGTTACTTTAGCGGTAGATGTTGATTGAACGTAAAAAATAAACTAAAATTCAACTATGGTACGTCTTACCAAACTAATGGCTGTAGTATGTTTATCAGATGGGTGTCTGTACACTACAAGCAATGTTAGATCTGTATGTCATATGGATGTCTCACAGTATTCATTTCATGCTGAGTAAGAATGAATGGAAATTCTATTTTTTTTAATTAACCAAAGTTCTATTTTACCACTCTAACGGTTGCAGTATGTTCATTAGAGGGATGTTTGTAGTTGTTAACTTGTTGTCTCACAGTAGTAGTTTATTAAATATAAAAATGATATATCCTACCAAACTAAAGGTTGTAGTATGTTTTTAGGATGTGTTTTACTAAATTACAAGTGATTTGATTCGGTTAATGTTTGTGTCTCAGTAAAGTTATGACAGGTTATCGTTCAATTTTACAATGTATGTCTGCCTTTCATCACCCAGCTTTGTAAAAGTAGCAGATTCTCACATTATCTGTTTATTGCAGTGTCTTTCAAGTCTTTATAAATAACATCAACAGGTTCCTCTCTCTGAATCTTGTACGATTTAAATGAGGTGAACGTGGAGCCTGTAGAGTGTTAGTGACTGTAGGTCAGTGCTGTCATGGAGCAGGAGCTGAACGTAGAGCCTGTAGAGTGTTAGTGACTGTAGGTCAGTGCTGTCATGGAGCAGGAGCTAAACGTGGAGCCAGTAGAGTGTTAGTGACTGTAGGTCAGTGCTGTCGTGGAGCAGGAGCTGAACGTGGAGCCTGTAGAGTGTTAGTGACTGTAGGTCAGTGCTGTCATGGAGCAGGAGCTGAACGTGGAGCCTGTAGAGTGTTAGTGACTGTAGGTCAGTGCTGTCGTGGAGCAGGAGCTGAACGTGGAGCCTGTAGAGTGTCAGTGACTGTAGGTCAGTGCTGTCGTGGAGCAGGAGCTGAACGTGGAGCCTGTAGAGTGTTAGTGACTGTAGGTCAGTGCTGTCGTGGAGCAGGAGCTAAACGTGGAGCCAGTAGAGTGTTAGTGACTGTAGGTCAGTGCTGTCGTGGAGCAGGAGCTGAACGTGGAGCCAGTAGAGTGTTAGTGACTGTAGGTCAGTGCTGTCGTGGAGCAGGAGCTGAACGTGGAGCCTGTAGAGTGTTAGTGACTGTCTTCCCTTCCCCTCCTCTACTCAAAACCTTCCGGTAAGGTAAGATAAGTTAAGATAAGATAATCCTTTATTGATCACACAGTGGGGAAATTTGCAGTGTTACAGCAGCACAGAGGATAGAACAGAAGTGTCAGGAAAATATACAAATAATAAATAAGATCTTTATACAAAAAGTACAGAGAAATATAAATAAAATACTAAAAATTTGAATCCAGAAGAGAGGATTATGCTATGCAGTCATGGTGTGCGGACAGTGCAAGAAGTAATTAAACTTAGAAAGTACTGTAAGAAAAAAAGAGAAAATAAGAGAAAAAGCTCACAGTGAGCAAGAGCTGCTGTAACTAGCTGCCACTCGAGCGGCGCTCGAAGTAGACGTTAGCTAATCTGTGACTAGCCAAATGGTACCATCGCTGTTCTCTCTTTACTACTTTCATCCACAACATAATGCCCTAATCCAGACCTAACTATTTATGGCGCAACCACCTTCATAATACAAGCCACTTCGTATGTTGACCTGTGCTGGTCTCCTGTGCTCTGATAGGTTGCCAGGTTTGCCCGCATTGCAACAGAAATCACTCAATTATGGTTTAATAAAAAAAAAAAAAAGTTAAAAATAAAAAAGATTCCCCAAAGAATCCATAATTTCTTTACCTCATGCAAGATTTTAATATGAAATCATTTGATCGTGTATGGATGAATCATTAGTCTCAAGTGTTAGTCAAGTCTCAAGTCCTAATTACCAAGTCAAAGTCAAGTCTAGTCTTTTATCAGTGTTAGTCAATCAAGTCTCAAGTCCTCAAAGTTGTGATTTGAGTCCAACTAAAGTCATGTCATGTGACTCGAGTCCCCAGCTCCCCATTAAACTACTTTTTATACTTTTATATCCCAACAGGAGCAAACTTTCACCCTTGACCTGGAAGAAAACATAGGAGAGCTCTTACTGATTGATCTGGAGGCTAAGCCACCATCATATATGGCGTTCATTCCTGATGAGTGGTTCTGCTCCAAGATTATAGTGACTACACCTGAAGGAGCCCGCATGCTTTTCCCGTGTTATCGCTGGATGGGCTGTGATAAGAAGCTGGTGCTCAGGAATTCTGTAGGTCAGTAACTTTGCTGGGTTACATACAGTTTATCTTCATTTTACAGCACCAGTCTGTACGGGAGGAGGGTCTTTCTGCTCTGAGACACTTTCAGAAGTATTAATTTATCATCTCCAATATTTACACTCGTTACTGAACATCAGGAGTAACTACATCCATCTTACATTCGTCCTGTAGCCATGCTGAAAACCAAGGACGTGGCTCCTGAGCTCCTGGCTCACAGGCAAGAGAACATGAAGAGACGGCGCCAAGACTACAAGTAGGTGAAGGTCATACTGACACACTTCTGACTTATTAAGACTCCACTGGACAGTCTGAAGATAACTGAACATGCAGGTATTAACGCGGTGGTGTTCAGGAGAGTAAAAATGTTGAGATGCTGTACCTACAGCAGCATCCTGTGCTCAGCAGTGCATCCCTAAACCTTTGATGACGATCAGGAGTCTGTATCACTGTTGTGTTTTTGTCCCTCAGTGCTCTTTCACTACAGTACCCAGCATGCTGTAATGCTGAATAAGGGAGACGAGCTGGACCCAACTGAGATTTATCAAACACCAGAATACAAAACTCACAGTCCAAACTACCGGTCCAGATCAACAGGGTAAACACCCAAACCCAAAACCAGTTCAGAGACCAGAACCAAAACTGACGATTATAATGAGGCCTAGAAATGAGAGGGAGAACTCTTACCCAGCAAAGACCGCACACACACACAGGCTACATATAAGGAAGCTCATTACAGACAGCAGACAGGTGTGTAGTCAGCTGCCTAACACTGAGGCCAGAGCGACCTCTGCAGAGGAGGAGTGCCCTCCCTGGGTGGAGATGTGACGCATGCATTGCTTAAATACCTTCTGCAATCACTGAGTAACTTCTAATGACCATACAGACCCAGCTCTGCGTATTGACGTGTTATGTATTTATGTATTACAGTTGGAGCATATTTGCGCCGGGATTGCCTCACATTGTGCATTTTGAAAGTCCATTTAATTTGCCCCCTGAGGTCAGTTTCTCCTTCACCAAACAGATGGGATTGTTATACATCTTTGGAACAGCGTAAGTTCTCCGTGTCCAAATGATCCGTAAATGCACTATCAGGTACCATACCGATGGCTCTCGTTTCATTAATCATGATGATAATTTGTCTCAGTTTCAAGCAGATGAAGCTGGAATGCCCTTCACATGACACATGGAACAGCATTGAGGAAGTCAATGGGATTCTCTCCAATAAGACCAAGACTTACGGTAATTTAACACCACCAGTGAATCTACATCAAAGCTGCACTAGGCCATGTATACCCTTACCGAGTGAGGAGAATAAAAATAGTAGGTAAAAAAAGGATTTAAAAAAAAAAAAAATTATAATTGTAAATAAACATAAATGTAAATAAAAACAAATCATGTGTATAATAAAAAATAAACCATTAATGTGAAAAAATATCATAAAATGTAAATAAAAATTAATTTTGTATGTAAAGAAATACAACTTATGAATCACAAGTCATACCTTAAAAATAATTGTAAATGTCAGTGAAAGCAAATCATGCATGTAAATCAAACAAATAAAAGAAATTATAAATGAAAACAAATAAATGTAAATAAACATAAATTATGAATGTACTTGAGAACAAATAATAAATGTACATTTAAGAATCATAAATCAAAAATTAAAACAAATAATATATGTAAATTAAAAGAAAACATTAATGTAAATTCAAACAAATCATAAATGTGAATACAAAATAAATCTTGAAAGTAAATAAAAACAAATCACAAATGTACATTTAAAATAAATGAAAAAAAAAATCAAATGTGAATATCAATATCAATAAATCATAAATAAAAATATAAATTAAATAATAAAGGTAAGGTAATAATAAAGGTAAATAAAAAAAATCATGAATGTAAATGGATAAATCATAAATATAATTAAAAACATTAAAACATCAATCATGTAAATAAAACAAACCATACATTTTATATAACAAATTGATTTTCTGTGAAACGTTGGTTGTAAAAAGCGCTATACAAATAAACATTGATTGATTGATTGAAATTTACTTTTAAAATATGATTAATATTACAAAAATTGTAAATAACATAAATCATTCAAATAAAAAATGAATAAAATGTAAATTTAACAAAATCAACATGTAAATTCAAATAAATTCATTCACTCCAATCCCCAGAAGACACGTCCTTCACCAAGCTTTGACTGAGTTGTCTTTGAATTCTCTTTCAGTCATCAGATTCTTCCATTAAGGACCCCACTCTACTTCTAACTCGTTCTTCTTTTCCCAACTTCTTTCCAGAGTATGTGCAGGAGAACTGGAGAAGGGATGATTTTTTTGGATACCAGTTTCTAAATGGTCTGAATCCCATGATCATCAGGCGCTGCTCAGAACTGCCTGAGAAATTCCCAGTCACCAATGAAATGGTCCAAGGTTTTTTACCACAGGGGAGCACACTGAAATCAGAAATGAAGGTACAGAATTTAGATATCCATCTTTCTTCATACAGGTAAATAATAACGGCTTACTTAGAGTAACGTTTTCAATCTGTACTGCTGATACGCCCCTTAGTCTCTTCTAAGAGTCTCTCACTTATCATGACCACTGTTGGCAAGGCTACTGGGCGCATCCTATCACAGTAAAGTGGGCACAGAGGAGGCGGGGTTTATATTATGGACACAGCCATGCTCCAATGACTCCAGTGGCTCCATGTCCCTAAACAGAAATGAAAAGGCCTGTTGGGGGTTATTTTGATAGAGGACGGCTTTGAGACCCTGCGGTATTAGGAGAGACCCTCTGTATTGCATGAAACTAAATTCTGAATTTGGTCTCTTATAATGTTATAATGTTTATTTAAATGTACGTGTTGAGTTACTCATCCTTTACTATAATATATATAACATTGTCTTTTTTAATTTATTTGTTTGTTTATTTTGTCCAGTTCATTCATTTTAGTTTATTTTTTTATCAATCAGAAGGGAAACATCTTCCTCTGTGACTACGAAAGGCTGAAAGACCTGGACGGAAATGAGCTCAAAAAGAAGAAGCAGTATCTGGCGGCTCCACTCTGCCTGCTGTTCAGCAATCAGGGCAAACTGATACCAATTGCCATCCAGGTGAGAGTCGTGAACCATCATCTAAAAAAAAGAGGGGTTGGTGGGGTGGGGTGGTACGGGGGTCTGGAGCCGCTCTTTCTTTGGATTAGGTTAGCGTAAGCTGCATAGCTATTAGCTAAACGACTTAAATGACTGTACAGTGTTGTGTAGTTTCTACAGTAACGAGTTTAACAGTGTTATTCAGGATTCTGTGTTAAACTCAGGGAACAAATTTCAAGTGCAGGCAGTTTCTACCGTAGAGAGCTGCCCATTGAACCGTGGGAAAGGGTCCAGCACCTCCTTGACCCAGCTCAGAAGATAAACAAAGCACAGAGTATTTAAACGAGTTGTTTTGTCTCCATTATATAGGAGACGTCACTGTAGAATTGTCTGACTGACACTGCTACCATAACTCAGATTTCAGCTACCTATGGGATTTAGTCTGTGAGGTTTACAATGTTGTGTTAGCGCCAGGCTAACAGTGGTGCACATTCACTTTCCCACACTGAGTTTACCTCTATATAGCTCAAGCTTTAAAGACCTACTTTATGTTTTGCAGGTTTTCATTTAATACTTCAACTACAAACACAACCAGGAATATTATTAGAGGAGCCTGGTAGCCTTGGAAACAATAGCTGTTTCTATTTCTGAAAAGCTGAAGTGAACTTGATTAGAAAGTTTGACTCTTTAATTCATATTTAATATGTCTTTTAACTGCAAATTTAAAACTGTTGTGTCTGGTCTGTATGTGTGTCTTTAATATTTGGAAAGGAGGAAATAACTGAGTACAGTAATGTACAGCTAATAACAGGGAATCTTATAAAAATACAGTTTTGTAATTTATATAAATACAGTCCTGGGCTGGTGGCAGGCTTGGTCCAGAACTAAACCACTGTTTCATTATTAGTCTGTACATACGATGGTTTTGTTCCATTCAGCTGAACCAGGAGCCGGGAGCAGGGAATCCCATCTTCCTACCCTCCGACTCTGAGCATGACTGGCTGGTGGCGAAGACCTTTGTGAGAAATGCTGAGTTTAATGAACATGAGCTGAACTTCCACCTGCTGCGGACTCACCTGCTGGGTGAGGTCTTCACTGTGGCAAATATTCGCACCTTGCCGTCATGCCATCCCCTGTTTAAGGTGAACTCTCTACTCCTGTGTTTATTATCAGAACCATTAGATCTAACTGAACATCACCACCTGCAGACTGTTTCAACCAGTCAGCTAACTTAACACACTGTGTGGCCTTTCTCTGCTCCAGACACACCTTCTCTACCCAGCATGCTCCTACCATCCTCCTTCTCTACCCAGCATGCTCCTACCATCCTCCTTCTCTACCCAGCATGCTCCTACCATCCTCCTTCTCTACCCAGCATGTTCCTACCATCCTCCTTCTCTACCCAGCATGCTCCTACCATCCTCCTACTCTACCCAGCATGCTCCTACCATCCTCCTTCTCTACCCAGCATGCTCCTACCATCCTCCTTCTCTACCCAGCATGTTCCTACAATCCTCCTTCTCTACCCAGCATGCTCCTACCATCCTCCTTCTCTACCCAGCATGCTCCTACCATCCTCCTTCTCTACCCAGCATGCTCCTACCATCCTCCTTCTCTACCCAGCATGCTCCTACCATCCTCCTTCTCTACCCAGCATGTTCCTACCATCCTCCTTCTCTACCATAGCATGCTCCTACCATCCTCCTACTCTACCCAGCATGCTCCTACCGACCATCCTCCTTCTCTACCCAGCATGCTCCTACCATCCTCCTTCTCTACCCCAGCATGTTTCCTACACAATCCTACCCTTCTCTACCCAGCATGCTCCTACCATCCTCCTTCTCTACCCAGCATGCTCCTACCATCCTCCTTCTCTACCCAGCATGCTCCTACCATCCTCCTTCTCTACCCAGCATGCTCCTACCATCCTCCTTCTCTACCCAGCATGCTCTTATCATCCTCCTTCTCTACCTAGCAAGCTCCTACCATCCTCCTTCTCTACCTAGCCTGCTCCTACCATCCTCCTTTTCTACCTAGTTGCACGTACCATCCTCCTTCTCTACCTAGCATGCTCCTACCATCCCCGTTCTCTACCCAGCATGTTCCTACTATACTCTTTCTCTACCTAGCATGCTCCTACCATCCTCCTTCTCTATCAAGCATGCCCCTATTATTCTCCGTCTCTACCTAGCATACTCCTATCACATAGTGAAAGTGCTTTATCACTCTTCATCTTCCAGCTCCTGGTACCCCACACTCGCTACAACCTCCAGATCAACATCATGGCCAGGAATCAGCTGGTCTCGGCAGATGGATATTTCTCCAAGGTGCAGATCCTTGCTTTGATGATACTCTACTGTATAATGTAGACGTGGGGAAAATGTTAATAGCCCTTCAGTGATGATTCATTTTGCTGATCTTCACCTTTTAGTTCACTGCCATTGGAAATGACTCTATGACCACCTTCCTGAAAAGAGCAGCCTCCTCTCTAACATACAGCTCCCTCTGTCTGCCGGACAATATCAAGGAGAGGGGGATGGAGGACATTCCCAATTACTACTACAGAGATGATGGTCTTAAGATGTGGGAGATCATTCACAAGTACGGGACTAAGAAACTACTTTGGGACTGATTTTTTTAAATTTAGCTGTTTGGTGCCAGAATGTGTAAAAGATAGTTGTCTACTCTTTTGTGCAGGTTGGAATTGGAAGTAAATAAGTCATTACTTCAAGCTAGTTTCAATCTGAAATTGTTTTCCTAATACGGGTGAAGAAAAAGAAGGAAAGAGAAGGAGGTGGATGTGTCCTGCCTTGACGTTTCCTGTCTAAACATTTGTATCCACCAGGTTTGTGTCTGGACTGGTGTCGCATTACTACAGCGATCAAGACGTCCAGCGAGACGAGGAGCTCCATGCATGGCTTACCGAGATCAGAGAAAAAGGCGGTCTGGAAAACAGACAGGCTGGTAGGTTTGATTGATTGTTTGTTTGTTTGTTTGTTTGTTTGTTTGTTTTCTGTCCTGCATTGCAGATCTGCCTAAAACCTTTCCATTCTCCTCACCATTAGGATTTCCAGAGTCCTTCTGCACTGTCGGAGAGCTGGCTAAGTTCGTCACTATGGTGATCTTCACAGTGTCTGCTCAACATGCTGCGGTCAACAACGGCCAGGTTTTGAAATGCTTTGGCTGAATTTCCATCTAATGTACGAACGTAAACAACGAACCAGCACTTGGACCTTACCACTAGAAGTCTGTCTTCACAGTTGACTTTCGGGGGCAAATAATGCCCAACTTTCCAAGCTCTCTGCACGGTGTCCACCCACCCCGCCATAAAAGGACCACCACCACGAAAGGCACTTTCTATTCTTGATGACCTTTAACCTGAGTCATCAAGACCGATAACGTGTCAATACACAATGAGTTGCTGTGTACTTGTTATGTTGGCGATATGGACTCCTATGATCAGGTCAATGGGTGAGACGCCAGTCATATATTCTCCATGTACAAACAGCACTACAGGAGGATCAGAAAGGCAGATCGGACATAAAGAAATAAAGTTTCTGGATCCGTATCCAGAATGCCTTATTTCAATGACCTGTGACAGAATTCTCAGATAGTGACCATGTTGTTCTGTGGTACTTTCTCAGTATCCACTCGGTCACTACCCTGAGGAGTTGTTCAGCGAGGAGACGCCCCAGAAGCTGATGACACAGTTGAAAAATTCTCTGCTGGATCTCGAGAAGAGCATTGACGCCAGAAACAAGACGCTGGATCTGCCGTACACATACCTGAACCCGAGAAACGTGGATAACAGTATTGCCATTTAAAGCCATGGTCTTCAGGTCACCAAACCGAGGGTCTTTTTAAGGGGGTTATGTTTCTCTTCTGCCGGTACTGATCACATCTGTCTCTTTAATGTACAATGCCTTCCACAAATATTGGCACCCCAGGTACACATGAGCAAAACACACTTTAATCATATTAGTTTATGGCTTTTTTTTAATCTTTCATTTACATTGTGAAAAAAAACCCTTAGTTTGAAATAGAAACTGAAAAGAAAGACTCTCGTTGCAAAGATAACCGTGGTCTGAGACAATTCCTACATGCAACCAGATTCCGAGGCCCACACTGGAGGACTGTTCTCTTCAGTTTGTCCCACAGGTGTTCTATGGGGTATAGGTCAGGGGGCTAGGATGACCATGTGATCAGTGGGCTGTGTTTGTGTCTTGATATTAAGGTTGTCCTGCTGGAAGATACAACAGTAGTCCAGTTTGAGCTTCCTGGCTGAAGCAAAACAGACCTGATTTGGCCACTTGAACCGCACACCTCACTGTGTGGGGCTCAGAGTAGAAATCAGTTCTCTTCCCAGTCGATACTTAACGTCTCCAGCTGCTTGTAAGGAGTAATGTGTAAGATGATGCCACCTGTCACATTCATACTTCAAACAGTAGGGGGCAACACACCACCAGAACATGCACAGCTCCTCCCTCCTAACTCCTCACCAGTCTAGAAGAAACACTGTTGAGTTGAGATCCTCCCTTTCCTCTCCAAGAGCATCTCCAGTGGTGGACACCAGCACCACTGTTACTCTTGTTCTGCTTCTATTCAGGGCACTGCTTTTGTTTACTGCTGAACGTGGTTTCTTGTCAACATCAGGCGGAGATCGCTCCCCAAAACTCCAGCCATTGCTAGGTTTACTGCTCCTTTCATTGGCTACTGGGAGCAGCACCTTTAACATGATTAAAACCAAATCATTTGGATTTCATTCCTAACAGTTTCTATTGTTCTAGATTCATATATTTGAGATATACATGTATTACATGATAAGATTTAGTTTTTCAATCGATTTTTCCAGTAATGAAAGATCAGAAGATACGAAACGAGAAACATTCTTTACAGACTGTTTACTGAGATTTACTGAGATTTATTGAGGACACTGTACATGTAATAAACAGAAATAACTCATATACGATGTACACACTGAGCACATCTAACCAGCTTACAGCTTTCTGCTGCTGATCAAATGGAAGGGGCTTTTGAGGGACGCTGTTTCTTTTATTCTGTCCTCACTTATAATAAACCCATAACCAATAAAACCTCCATGCGAGGAAACAAAAACATGTGATTTAGTGAACTCATCACTGCATATTAATGTGTTCTGTAAAACTTCAACAATAAATTTTTCTTTCATTCAACTTCTATCATTAAAACTTATAACTATATCTTCTTACAGTATAACTGTCTCTTAAAGGGGAATCCCATCAGCTTCTCCAGAATGAGTCAGGACCAAGTCATTCAGAGTGGTTTGATGTGAGGTAGTTCCCTGTAGAGAAACGTACAGCTGATTTATATACTGACCAATCCGAACCCCCATGTATATAATATTGATATCAAAAAATGATGACATTTTTTTGCAATTAGTAATAGGGCCTGAACACAGGGACCGACCATCTATGGCCATAACAGGTAGGGGCCATTCCAGGGGTTCCACAGGCAGGCCCAGACTGATTGTCAAATAGGCATCAATGAAACACTCTGCTGCCCCTGAATCAACGAAGGCTAGCAGGGCTGTTTGATGGCAGGGTGCCCATGACAGACTGGCTTGTAGCTGAAGCCCTGAGGAGATGGGGAACAACTGCAATGCCCTTACTGGTCCCCCTGGGTCGGCCACATGGGAACTCCATGTACTGGGACAGGAAGGGCTGGGGGAGAAGCTTCAGTAGGGCCTACCGCGAGAGGTGGCATGGGAGGCTGGCACCAGGTGGGATGGCCACAACTAAAGCTGACAGCTGCAGCAGTTGGTCATGACGCCCAAAGGTGGCATCTGCAGGGCTGTCCTTCATTGTTCGATCTCCGCTTGGTCCATGTTTGGTCACAATGAAGGAATCTTTGAGGCAACCCTTCTCTCTCCAACACGACCCACTACCACTGTGCTAACAGAGACCACTGACGGAAGTGCGAACTGCAAAGAAAGGGGATGCCAATATGGCATGGCACAAACAATGGGAAGCTTAAACCAAAAAAATAAACAAAAACACCTGAAAAGGGAGAACAAGGAGCCACCAACAAGGCCTTATCTTTAGTCTTGTTTAAGGCCTTCAACACTCTTTTTAAGGCTTTCTCTTTTCTCTCCCTTTTTTTTCTTTTTCTTTCTTACCTCTTCTCCTCCCCCCTTCTTCTCCTTTCCGGCCGCACCAGTACCTTGCCGGTCACACAAAATCAAAGGTGTGACAAAGCAGTGTTGCTTGCCACACCCCTAAATTATTTAATTAGCATCTACACAAAACAGTATGTTCCTGTTTAACCTTCAGTTGTATCCTGAATAGAGCTGGAAGGTTAGATGAGGTGTTTGACCTGTACATCCACAAAATCAGACAGACTCTGTTCAGACTGATTACAGATGTGAATGCAGGAGAGACACAGTCTGATTCAGGAGATCAGACAGACAGTGGTGTCTGTAGAGAAGAACGTTGGTGGTGTTTCTCTGTTACTCTGAGAAGGGGTTGATGTTCTGAGGGTGAATCTGTAAAGGAGAAGATTTAATCTGGTGAAGAAGAAGATCAAGCGGTTACAGTTCAGTCTGAGTTTGGACTTGAGCCGGGCTACACATGGTCATCTAACTCAGTCCACTGAGGGCAGTTCAGGCTTTATGTTTGAGGATGATGGTCAACAAGTTAGGCATAAAAATAA
Organism: Prochilodus magdalenae; assembly: GCA_024036415.1. Lineage (NCBI taxonomy): Eukaryota > Metazoa > Chordata > Actinopteri > Characiformes > Prochilodontidae > Prochilodus > Prochilodus magdalenae. The sequence goes on from JAMWET010005678.1 coordinate 90,894, forward strand.
ACAACCATAACAGGACAAGATTTATTGTGTGTCTCTGATTATGACTCAGAACTGGATCACAAAATCTCACTTTAGGAGCATTAATAGAGATCTGGCTCTCTCTAGTGGATCCTACTGGAACAGCAGTCATTCTACAGTTATGAAATTGGAGTATAATATAGCAAAAATTTATATTGGTAAAATTAAAATTTCTGTCTTTTATTTTTTGTTAAAAGTGTTGAAAGGTGATTGTAACCCTATGATCAATTTAGTATTAAATTTAATAATTAAATATATATATATATATATATATATATATATATATATATATATATATATATATATGTATATACATATATATATATATATATATATATATATATATATATATATATATATATATATATATATATTTAAAGTTTCTCTGCCTGAATGTTTATTCAGACCTACATGTCATTACATATCTCATATCACAGTTAGAACACTCATGGACACAACTAGCTCACATACCTGAGAGAGAACATCACTCTTTCTGTGGTTCTACTCGTCTAGAACAGAATCAGTTCTAAAATAGTATCTGTTAAAAATCCTGTTAAAATATGTTTAGCTTATCAATATTTACACACATACAACATGACATATATTACACTATGAAGCAGAACAGTAAGAGTTAGTACAAGTCCAGCTAATTAGCAGCTAAAGCTAAAAACATTACCGTTAGCTACCAAGCTAGCTGTTTTATAAGCTTTGTGGAGCCAGAATGGTTCTTCATGGTCCCAAACTAAACATGGTTCTTCAAAAAAGTGTTTTAGTGAACCAAAAGTGAGCCAGCACCAAAGCTGGTTCTTGTCTTTGTTCTAGATAAGGTGATTAGGTGCTGTGGAGGACAGTGTACTTGACTACAGTCACTCAGAAGCCGGTCAACAGGTAGGTTAGCCTAGCTAATGTAGAAAAATATCTAGATAGTGTTGTCCGTACCCCTCCCCTCTTCCGGGGCACAACACCTTGCGTGTTCGTTTGGATGGAAAGAGTCGCAGACAAGTGGAGTGAAGTTGAAAGCAAACCAAAGTATTTAATTAACAATACTGGATCCAGGAGAACCAATACATTCAAGACAGTTTTACAGCCGTCCCAAAGCAAAGTTCTGACCCCGTTCCGATCTGACTCCATGTTTATACCCCAAATGACGTGAAACCTGCCGATGAGGCGTTTCTACAGATTAGCTCATGTTAATATGCATAATTTCACGTGTTAGTACTCAGTTTCACGTGTCTGACTCTACCATCATGCTTGACCTTGAGTGTGTTTTTGTATTCTCTAAGAATTGGACAGTGTGGCGTTCTCTATGTGCGTGTGCGTCACCCCCCCGCTTTGAGGCAGCTGCAGGTTAGGGAGTTACCCACACATAGAGAGAAGGCCGCTTTGTCCGTCTTCAATCTCCTCTGTATCAATTCAGTTCGTACAGAGTGCACCAGTCGATGATTGATAACAGTGAGTTAGAAACATGCAGTGGCCTCATCTCTCATTCCCATAAACAAAAATGCCTTTAAGCGTGAGTAACATGCCATACAATAGAAGTCTATATGTTATATGTTAATATGTCTTAGGAGTAAATATCATGTGAGTACTGGTTAATCTTCTATATAGATGCATATAAAATACAAGCTTTCACACAATGACTATGTAGTTGTGAATGCTAAGTTAAGTAATCATTATTTAAGGATAATTCGTCAACAAACACAAGGTATAATAAACATTTTTACAACACTAACTAACACTGTCTTATTTCTGCTCTGAGATTTTATAGTTAATGTTGAAGTACTACATGTATTACTGCTCTTTTACCACTTCAGCTTCTTACTTCATTGAATTCTTCATCGTTTGGTTGTTTATTCCTCCATTTCTGTGTTGTTTTGGTCTTTAAGTAAATTGAAGTCAGTTATCTTAACGGCTAACGGCTACTCAGGCTGTGTGTGAGGGGCTGTAACTGTAAGACTACATGACCAATATTCTAATAATCTACTTCTACAGAGTCTCTCACACAATCACACACACTTCTGCTCACATCACAGTCCTGACATTTAAAGATTACAGCTCCAGAACCTCAAAATAATAAATAATCTAGAAATAAAATACATTAAAAGGTTTAAACGAGCAGGGCACGACACTGCAGTGCAGGTCTGTGTACTTTCTGTGGAAATGCTGCAGTTATAATGTTCAGATCTGAACTTTAATTCAACCAGAGAATTATGTCCCTCTGTTCTTCTGTCTTCTTCAGGCTCCTCCTCATCTCTCTCTCTCCACCCTTCTGTCTATGACACTTCACCCAAACACAGAACCAGGAAGTCTGTCCTACTCGCTTCAGAGGACAGAACTGATCTCAGAGTGCTGCTCTCGCATTCTCTCTCTCTCTCTCTCTCTCTCTCTCTCCCTCCCTCTCTCTCTCTCTCTCTCTCTCTCTCTCTCTCACTCTCTCTCTGCAGGAAAATGGCAGAGGCCAGTATTTCAGTAGATCAGGATCGGTTCACCTGTCCAGTCTGTCTGGATCTACTGAAGGATCCAGTGACTATTCCCTGTGGACACAGTTTCTGTAAGGTGTGTATTAATGGCTGCTGGGATCAGGAGGATCAGAGGGGGGTCTACAGCTGCCCCCAGTGCAGAGAGACCTTCACTCCAAGGCCTGCTCTACGGAGGAACAACATGCTGGCTGAAGTGGTGGAGGAAGTGAAGGAGAAATTCCGAGCTGCTCCTCCTGCTCCCTGTTACGCTGGACCTGGAGATGTGGAGTGTGATTTCTGCACTGGGAGAAAACTCAAAGCTGTCAAGTCCTGTTTGGTGTGTGTGGCGTCTCTCTGTGAAGCTCATCTTCAACCTCATCTGGAAATTCCAGCCTTGATCAAACACAAGCTGGTTCCAGCCTCTTCAGCCCTACAGGAGAAGATCTGCTCTCAGCATGACAAACCCATCGAGATCTACTGTCGTACTGACCAAAGCTGCATCTGCTATTTATGTACGATGGAGGAACATAAAGGCCACGATACAGTCTCAGCTGCAACAGAGAGAACCCAGAAACAGGTGAGAATCTCAACATCACATTTCATTTCTAATTCTAATCTGAGGAATAAACAGCCTGTTATTTTATTAATGCTGATTTGGAGTTGATTTCCAAGTGACTTAAAACTGAATGTGTTCAGAAACAGGGAGATCATATTTCACCTAATGTAGTCAGACACGTTTGACCAGCCAACACCCATGTTCTAGCATTCTAGTGGGTTGTAGCACATTACAGTGCCAAAGAGCCTTTAGAGCAACAACATACTCCTACACACAAGGACAAAATTGTTGGTACCCCTCGGTTAATGGAAGAAAAACCCACAAAGGTAACAGAAATAACTTAAATCTGACAAAAGTAATAATAAATAAAGAAATAAAAATTCTATGAAAATGAACACATAAAAGTCAGATATTGCTTATCCACCATGCTTCAACAGAATTATTTGCAAAAAAACTCATGAAACAGGCCTGGACAAAAATCATGGTTCCCCTGGAAAAAAAAATAAATCAAAGCTGTATTCACTAGTTCTACAGGTGCATCACAGGTGTCTACAATCTTGCAATCAGTTAGTGGGCCTATATATAGGGCTACAGGTAGTCACTGTGCTGTTTGGTGCCAAGGTGTGTACCACACTCAACATTGACCAGAGGAAGCAAAGAAAAGGAGAGTTGTCTCAGGACATTAGAAAGAAAATTATAGACCAGCATGTTAAAGGTAAAGGTTACAAAACCATCTCCAAGCAGCTTGATGTTCCTGTGACTACAGCTGCATATATTATTCAGAAATGTAAGATCCATGGGACTGTAGTCCACCTCCCTGGACGTGGACGCAGGAGGAGAACTGATGACAAATCAAAGAGACGGATAATACAAAATGGTAACAAAAGAGCCAAGAAAAACTTCTACAGAGATTAAAGGTGAACTTCAAGCTCAAGGAACATCAGTGTCAGATCGCACCATCCGTCGATGTTTGAGCCAAAGTGAACTGAATGGGAGACGACCAAAGGAGGACACCATTGTTAAAAAGGCAGACTGGATTTTGCCAAACTACATGTTGACAAGCCACAAAGCTTCTGGGAGAATGTCCTATGGACAGATGAGACAAAAATGGAACTTTTTTGGCAAGACACATCAGCTCTATGTTCACAGACGGAAAAATGAAGCATATCAAGAAAAGAACACTGTCCCTACTGTGAAACATAGAGGAGGCTCTGTTATGTTCTGGGGCTGTCCCTACTGTGAAACATAGAGGAGGCTCTGATATGTTCTGGGGCTGCTTTGCTGCATCTGGCACAGGGTGTCCTGAATCTGTGCAGGTTACAATGAAATCTCAAGACTATCAAAGAATTCTAGAGAGAACTGTGCTGCCCAGTGTCAGAAAGCTTGGTCTCAGTCGCAGGTCATGGGTCTTGCAACAGGATAATGACCCAAAACACACATCTAAAAACACCCAAGAATGGCTAAGAGGAAAACACTGGACTGTTCTGAAGTGGCCTTCTATGAGCCCTGACCTAAATCCTACTGAGCATCTCTGGAAGGAGGTGAAACATGCCGTCTGGAAAAGGCACCCTTCAAACCTGAGACAACTGGAGCAGTTTTCTGATGGGGAGTGGGCCACAATACCTGCTGAGAGGTGCAGAAGTCTCACTGACAGATACAGGAATCGTTTGATTGCAGTGATTGCCTCGAAAGGTTGTGCAGCAAAATATTAAGTTATGGGTCCCATCATTTCTGTCCACACCTGTTTTAGGAGTTTGTTTTTTTAAGTAATTCTGTTGAAGCATGGTTGAAAAGCAATGTCTGACTTTCATTTGTTCATTCTCATAGAATTTTTATTTATAATTACTTTTGTCTGATTTAAGTTATTTTTGTTACCATTGTGGGTTTTTCTTTCATTAGCCAAGGGATACCAACAATTTTGTCCATGTGTGTAGTTTATAATTCACCTCTTATCTCATAATTCATAAAGAGATGATGTTGTTTCTCCAGAGTGAAGTGAAAGACATGCAGAGGAAATCTCAGCAGAGACTCCAGGAGAAAGAGAAGGAGCTGCAGGAGGTGAAACAGGCTGTGAAGACTCTTAAGGTGAGTAGTGAGCAGAGATCTGCTGGAGCAGCTATTTCACAGCTCAGTCAGACTCTCCTCCAGTCAGACAGTGAGGAGACCAGTGCTGGACACTTAGAGACCCTACACAGACACAGTGTGGACAGTGGGTCATCTAGAGTCTCAGTGAGAGGGTGGATGGTAGCTGGTGTTTAAATGGAGCTCCATCTGGTCTGTATGTTGTAACAGAGCTCTGCACAGGCAGCAGTGGAGGACAGTGAGAGGATCTTTACTCAGCTGATCCGCTCCATTGAGAAAAAGCGCTCTGAGGTAACAGAGCTGATCAGAGCTCAGGAGAAGACTGAACTAAGTCGAGCTGAAGAACTCCTGGAGAAACTGGAGCAGGAGATTGCTGATCTAAAGAGGAGGGACACTGAGCTGGAGCAGCTGGAGCACACAGAGGATCACATCCAGTTCCTCCAGGTAACAGTCACTGCCTGTTATCCATATTGACTCTTCTAAATGTTTGAAGTATATACACTCTCGATCGAAAAAATATCTGCACCCTGAAGAAATCAGCCGACACGAATGATACTTGGTGGACATCTTTGACATCGTGAGACATGCAACTGATTCAATTTTTATGCTCAGACATGCATGTGAGGTAAGCAAGAACTGGCATTATTGCTATATGTCCTTTTGCACATGCTTTCCATTCTGACTCATGATGTTTTGGTAGCATCTTTAGCTAGTAAAGTCTGCCTTAGAGAAGAGTCTGAAAGCCTAAAGAGGAAGAACCGATGAATTATCAGACATACACAGAGTGACCCAGCAGCCACGATTGTAGACATTTAGCGAGCAGTGATGCCCTCCATGAGTCATCCAATGCCAGCACCATTGGCGGACGGCTGCACCACGCACGACTACATGCATACAGACCATTACAACAACTGTCCTTAACACAATGTCAGCGTCACCAAAGACTGCAGTGGTGTCGTACCAGACTGTCATGGAGTGACTCAGAATGGCAGAGGGTCATCTTCAGTGACGAGTCCCGTTTAGTCCTGGTGGAGACGCCCAACGAATCGTGTGAGGAGGCACCGTCGTCAGCACCAAGATGAACGGTTTGTTTTCACATGTCCAGAAGGCCTGGTGTAACTCCACCTTCACCCCTACCGCACCATCTGCAGGAGCTGTTGTATGCCTTGAGTAAATAACTGAGCACATCCTCTATAGAGACACACTCCTGCGCATTTCAACATAGATCCACTTTACTTACTAAATATAACATATTTCAGAGAAAAACATAAAAGGTAGAATGTGTAAATAAAATAATTTAGTGAATCAGTGAATAAACAGTTATTGAGCATTTCAATTATCAGAACAGCGCTAGGTATGTATGTTATAGGATAGTGTTACCTCAATCGTAAATCTGATACGATGCATCATACTGGTTCACCTTTATTTATCTCCTTTACACTTTTCTTTCCTGAGAGTGTCCAGTCTCTCTGTGTCTCTCCTGGATCTGCTCGCTCACCTATACACATCAACCAACATCCCTCATTTAATGGAGTGAGGAAATCTCTCTCTGATCTGAAAGAGAGACTAGAGGAATTCTCCAAACAGGAATTCAGTAAAATCCCTCCACATGGTAAGATCAGCTTCCTGCTGGGTGCTAAATAACATCTGAGGGTGCTATAATTGGACTAATAAATACCCATTGGTTAAATTCAGAACCACTGCGATGAAAGACAGACATTAAGTGTGTGTGTGTCTCCACAGCTGCAGCAGTTCAGATGATTTTACCCTCAGAACCAAAAACCAGAGAAGAGTTTCTACAGTGTATGTACCACACACACACACACACACACACACACACACACACACACACACACACACATACACACAAACTACAGTACACACACACACATCCATCCATCCATATTAAAATTCACTCACACACTACACACACACTCACACATACACACGCGTATACTACTACAGTACACACAAACACACACACACACAACAGTACACACGCATACACTTACACACAGACACACACATACATCTATACATACATACATGCGCACACACACACACACACACAAACATACTACTACAGTACACACACACTCACAGATAAACACACAGAAACACACTTTCTGATTTAGAGTCTGTTTGTCTCTTTAAGTATCTTAATGTTCTGAATGTTGGTATCCTCTGAAACAGAATCAGCTTTAAACAGCACGCTGGTGTTTCAGTGCAGATTAAATAAGACTTCTCTCTCTGAATGCTGGACAGTAAATAACATATGGAGTATAAACTATGAAAGAAGAAGGAGGAAACTCCACATACACTTTTAAATATGTACATTCTGTAAATAAAATAATCTGTCTTTTCTTTTCTGTGTTAGATTACTGTCGACTGACTCTGGATCCCAACACAGTAAATCAGCACCTCACACTGTCTGAGGAGAACAGAGTGGCGACAAGCAGTAGTAACTTCCAAAGTTACTCTGATCATCCAGAGAGATTTGACTATTCTTCTCAGGTGTTGAGTAAGAAGAGAGTGAGTGGACGCTGTTACTGGGAGGTTGAGTGGAAAGGAGGGAGATGGGGGCTGTACATATCAGTCTCTCATAAAGGGATCAGCAGGAAAGGACGGGGTGATGAGTGTAAGTTTGGACACAACAGTCAGTCCTGGAGTCTGCGGTGTTCTCCCTCTCTCTCTTTCTATCACAACAACATTCAGACTGAGATCTCAGCTCCACCCTCCTCCAGAATAGGAGTGTATGTGGATCACAGTGCAGGAACTCTGTCCTTCTACAGCGTCTCTGACACAATGACCCTCCTACACACAGTCCACACCACATTCACTCAGCCGCTCTACGCTGGATTCTGGCTTTGTTGGGGATCAACTGTGAGGTTATGTGATCTGTGTGTGCCTGTGGGCACTGTGGGAGTAACAGGTAGATGATAGATGTATATGGTTTCCTTATTGGAGAGAATTCCATTATCCATTACCAGACGTCCACCTCTGAAAGCTCCCTCCCTGCATGAAATGGTTATGGATACACTGCCTGATGTTTGAGAGAGAGAAGGTTTTGGACTACACCAAGCTTTGTTTATACACCCGTTCTTGGTGGAGAGGTACATGCAGGGTGTAGTAAGGCCAAAAATAGTCCTTAACGAAAATGTATTTTTATTTTTCATCACTTTTTAGTATCAATATTATTTACATAGACACATGCTTCACTGGTGGGCTCGGATAGGTCAGTACATGAATCAGCAGTACGTTTCTCTACAGGGAACTACCTCACATCCAACCACTCTGAATGACTTGGTCCTGACTCATTCTGGAGAAGCTGATGGGATTCCCCTTTAAGAGACAGTTATACTGTAAGAAGATATAGTTATAAGGTTTAATGATAGAAGTTGAATGAAAGACTTTGATTTCTGCTGAATTTATTGTTGAAGTTTTACAGAACACATTAATATGCAGTGATGAGTTCACTAAATCACATGTTTTTGTTTCCTTGCATGGAGGTTTTATTGGTTATGGGTTTATTATAAGTAAGGACAGATTAAAAGAAACAGCCCAGCGTCCCTCAAAAGCTTCTTCCATTTATTTAGCAGCAGAAAGCTGTAAGCTGGTTAGATGTGCTCAGTGTGTACATCGTATATGAGTTATTTCTGTTTATTACATGTACAGTGTCCTCAATAAATCTCAGTAAATCTCAGTAACCGGTCTGTAAAGAATGCTGCTCGTTTCGTATCTTCTGATCTTTCATTACTGGAAAAATTGATTGAAAATTTAATTCTGATCATGTAATACATGTATATCTCAAATATATGAATCTAGAACAGTAGAAACTGTTAGGAATGAAATCCAAATGATTTGGTTTGAACCTCAATCCTGTTAAAGGTGCTGCTCCCAGTAGCCAATGATAGGAGCAGTAAACCTAGCGATGGCTGAAGCTCTTGCCGAGTGACCTCCGCCTCCTCCTGCTCCTGACAAGAAACCACGTTCCTCAGCGAACAAAAGCAGTGACCTGAATAGAAGCAGAACAAGAGTAACAGTGGTGCTGGTGTCCACCACTGGAGATGCTCTTGGAGAGGAAAGGGAGGATCTCAACCTCAACTGGTGAGGAGTGAAGAGGGAGGAGCTGTGCATGTTCTGGTGGTGTGTTGCCCCCTACTGTTTGAAGTATGAATGTGACAGGTTGCATCATCCTACACATTACTCCTTACAAGCAGCTGGAGACGTTAAGAATCGGCTGGGAAGGGAACTGATTTCTACACTGACCCCCACACAGTGAGGTGTGCGGTTCAAGTGGCCAAAGACGCTCTGTTTTTCTTCAGCCAGGAAGCTCAAACTGGACCACTGTTATATCTTCCAGCAGGACAACCTTAAAATCAAGGTACCAACACAGCCCGCTGATCACATGGTCATCCTAGCCCCCTGACCTATACCCCATAGAACACCCATGAGATGAGCTGCATAGGACAGTCCTCAATTACGGACCTCAGAAGCTGAATGTATGTAGGAATGGTCTCAGATCACTGCTGTTATGTTTGCAAAGGGAGCAGCACAAAGTCTGAACTGAAATGGTTTAACGATTGTGGCAGATGTAAATTGGAGAAGAATGTTTATTTCATGATGAGATGTCGGCCTTTTCAGTCCCTACTTCAAATTAAGGTTCTTCTTCTCCACAATGTGAATAAAAGATCAAAAGGAAAAGCGATGAAGTCATTTGATTACAGTGTGTTTTGCTCATGTGTACCTGGGGTGCCAATATTTGTGGAAGGCACTGTACAGTAAAGAGACAGATGTGCTCAGAGCCCACAGAGGAGAAACATAACCCCCTTAAAAATCAAAGACCCTTGACCTGAAGACCATGGCTTTAAATGGCAATGCTGTTATCCACAGTTCTCGGGTTCAGGTATGTGTACGGCAGATCCAGCGTCTTGTTTCTGCCCTCGATGCTCCTCTCCAGATCCTGCAGAGCGATTTTAAACTGTGTCATCAGCTTCTGGGGCGTCTCCTCGCTGAACAACTCCTCAGGGTAGTGACCGAGTGGATACTGAGAAAGTACGACAGAACAACATGGTCACTATCTGAGAATTCTGTCACAGGTCACTGAAATAAGGCATTCTGGATACGGATCCCTTTGCAAGTTTTCCAAAGCCATGCTGCGGCTATGTTCAAACTTGTCTGTGGTCCGATCTGCCTTTCTGATCCTCCTGTAGTGCTGTTTGTATATGGAGAATATACTGGACTCACCCGATCAGAGGAGTCCTCACTCAGCAAGTACACAATAGCCATTGTGTTGACCGTGGTCTTGACGTCAGGTAAGGTCTCAAGAATAGAGTCCTTCGTGGTGCTTCCTTTTTGGCGGGGTGGTGGACACCGGAGAGAGCTTGGAAAGTTGGGCATATAGCCCCCGAAGTCAAACTGTGAAGACAGACGTAGTGTAAGGTCAAGGCTGGTTGTTTACGTTCGTACATTAGATGGAAATTCAGCCAAAGCATTTCAAAACCTGGCCGTTGTTGACCGCAGCATGTTGACCAGACACTGTGAAGATCACCATCGTGACGAACTTAGCCAGCTGTCCGACAGTGCAGAAGGACTCTGGAAATCCTAATGGTGAGGAGAATGGAAAGGTTTTAGGCAGATCTGCAATGCAGGACAGAAAACAAACAAACAATCAAACAAACAATCAAACGTACCAGCCTGTCTGTTATCCAGACCGCCTTTTTCTCTGATCTCGGTAAGCCATGCGTGGAGCTCCTTGTCTTCCTGGACGTCTTGATCGCTGTAGTAATGCGACACCAGTCCAGACACAAACCTGGTGGATACAAATGTTTAGACAGGAAACATCAAGGCAGGACACATCCACCTCCTTCTCTTTCGTTTTGCTAGTCTTGTTTCTCCACCTGTACTGGGGAAGCGGTTGTGATTGGGTGTTGCTGGCTAAATGATTTGCCAAGGCGGAATGTTTAAAGTGACCGAGGGCTTGGATCCTATCTAAAATCATTCTCTGATGGGTAAAATACAGCACTGTTACTGAGATGCTTTGGACAAAAGCATCTTCTAAATGCTGTAAATGTAAAAATGTGCGTTTCAGATTGAAACTGACCCATAAGCCTGAAATAACGACTTATTTTTTCCAAATTCGACTATAATAGTAATGATAAGGTTTATGTGTGGAGCACCTTTCATACTGTTGGCAGCTCAAAGTGCCTTACAGGCAGCTGACATCAGTAATAGGTAATAAAAATAATGATAACCAAGTTTGTCATAAAACATCATGTTCTCTGAGTTTTAGTACCGAGAATCAATATTTCAGTTTTTTCTTTATTTAGTTGTAGAAAATTCTGTGACTCCACTGAGAAATATGTGACATAAGGCTTCTAAGTCTAGATCATCCAGAGGAATGGAGATGTATGACTGCGTATCATCAGCGTAGCTACGACAGTTAACATCATCCAGAGGTCACATGTACAAAGAGAAAAGCAGAGGCCCTAAAACTGACCCGCCCTTATTCAGTAAATCATAGCAGACACTTCTTACTCCAAACTGTAAAGTGCAAAGTGCAACACGTTAGTGAATCTGGCCCAAAGTAGTTTCTTAGTCCCGTACTTGTAAATGATGTCCCACATCTTAAGACCATCATCTCTGTAGTAGTAACTGGGAATGTCCTCCATCCCCCTCTCCTTGATATTGTCCGGCAGACAGAGGGAGCTGTATGTTAGAGAGGAGGCTGCTCTTTTCAGGAAGGTGGTCATAGAGTCATTTCCAATGGCAGTGAACTAAAAGGTGAAGATCAGCAAAATGAATCATCACTGAAGGGCTATTAACATTTTCCCCACGTCTACATTATACAGTAGAGTATCATCAAAGCAAGGATCTGCACCTTGACGAAATACCCATTCGCAGAGACCAGCAGATTCCTGGCCATGATGTTGATCTGGAGGTTGTAGCGAGTGTGGGGTACCAGGAGCTGGAAGATGAAGAGTGATAAAGCCCTTTAGCTAAGGAATTCTTCTGATCACGTCACTGGACTGGATCGAGTTTGATGAAGTGATAAAGAAAGACAAGGTGAATGCTCAGACATCAAGAACTAATAATGAAATCCTGTGTAGGAGTAAATAGGACTCTCTTTGAAGGTGTAGCTTTCTGATTAAATTATTTCTGATTAAAATAATTAAAAGGTTATTATGGTTGCACATTGCAAAGTGGATTTTTCCAAAAAAATTTCCTATAGGGAATGACTAGAATGGAAACATGCATGCCTATCTACCCTACTTCCACTCGACAGACAGACACCATTTCAGATACACTAGCTCAGGCCAGACCCCTAAACAGTGACCCACAGCCAAATTGCCCTGCACTCCTCTATGTGTCATTTATTTATCTCTCGTTCCACCCATACACTCCCATTCATTTTTGGGCCCACCCAAGCCCTACTGTGTCCTTTGACTCACAGTCACCAAACTTCATCTACTCACAGAAGGCAGGTGCCCAAGCTCTAATGTACAGCTATAAGGACCCGCTCTCCTCTATGTGTTGTTTATTCATCCATACCATTGCAACCACCTAGCAGCACCTTAGCAACCACCTGAGAAACCATAGCACCCAACTGGCAACACCTTAGCAACCACCTGGGATCTCGTAGCAACTGCCTACCAAAACCATAGCAACCACCTGGGATACCATAGCAACCGGCTAGCAACACCTTAGCAACCATCTGGCAGCAATCACCTAGCAACACTTTAGCAATCACCTAAGATACCATAGCAACTACCTGGCAACACATTAGCAACCACCTGGAATACCATAGCAATCACCTAGCAACACCTTAGCAACCACGTGGGATATCATAGCAACCACCTAGCAACACGTTAGCAAACACTTACCAACACCAACTATATGTATAAATATTCTTGTTCCACCTTAATGGGTGTAGTAGTTATAAAGCCTCAGGTGCCAGAATGTAACTGCTGCACCATTTAAGGTGGAATGGAAAAATTGGAATTAGAATCTGGCAGATGTTCCAGCAGTAAAAGAATGATAAGGACATGTAGATCAGGGGGGAGTAGTAATGATTAGGCCAATTCTGAACTCAATTAACATTAAAAACACAAAAAACTTCCGTTAGAAACACTATGTTAGTACACTGTACTAATGATAGGAGCAGCTAGGTAGAGAAGGAGGATGGTAGAAGCATGCTGGGTAGAGAAGGAGGACGGTAAGGGCATGCTGGGTAGAGAAGGAGGATGGTAGAAGCATGCTGGGTAGAGAAGGAGGATGGTAAGGGCATGCTGGGTAGAGAAGGAGGATGGTAGGAGCATGCTGGGTAGAGAAGGAGGATGGTAGGAGCATGCTGGGTAGAGAAGGAGGATGGTAGGAGCATGCTGGGTAGAGAAGGAGGATGGTAGGAGCATGCTGGGTAGAGAAGGAGGATGGTAGGAGCATGCTGGGTAGAGAAGGAGGATGGTAGGAGCGTGCTGGGTAGAGAAGGAGGATGGTAGGAGCGTGCTGGGTAGAGAAGGAGGATGGTAGGAGCATGCTGGGTAGAGAAGGTGTGACTGGATCAGAGAAAGGCCACACAGTGTGTTAAGTTAGCTGACTGGTTCTGATAATAAACACAGGAGAAGAGAGTTCACCTTAAACAGGGGATGGCATGACGGCAGGGTGCGCATCATTGCCACAGTGAAGACCTCGCCCAGCAGGTGAGTCTGCAGCAGGTGGAAGTTCAGCTCATGTTCATTAAACTCTGCATTTCTCACAAAGGTCTTCGCCACCAGCCAGTCATGCTCAGAGTCGGAGGGTAGGAAGATGGGATTCCCTGCTCCCGGCTCCTGGTTCAGCTGAATGGAACAAAACCATCGTATGTACAGACTAATAATGAAACAAAAATAACTCGTTTAAATACTCTGTGCTTTGTTTATCTTCTGAGCTGGATCGAGGGGGTGCTGGACCCTTTCCCAGGGTTCAATGGGCAGAAGGCAGGATACACCCTGGACAAGCTACCGGTCCATTGCAGGGCAGACACACACACACACACCTACAACTAAGGGGCAATTTAGCATCTCCAGTTCACCTGACTGCATGTCTTTGGGCTGTGGGAGGAAACCAGAGCACCCAGAGGAAACCCACACAGACACAGGGAGAACATGTAAACTCCACACAGAGAGAAACCCAGACACCCCGGGGAGGGATCAAACTGCACCACTGTGTCATCCCTACCACCTAACACCTAATGCCTAATCAAATGCCTATTAGCTTTACACCGTAGACTCTGCCTGCACTTGAAATGCTTCCCCTGTGTTTAACACAGGATGCTGAATAACACTATAACGTATCACACTGGCCTGAACACAGAACATTACTGCGGAAACTACAGAACACTGGACAGTCGTTTAGCTAATAGCTATGCAGCCTATTCTAACCTGTTCCAAAGCAAGAAAGAAAGAGCACAAACCCCCCCCCCCCCACCCCCACAGTTTTATGAGATAATGGACTAGAGCTCCTTTGATGTAATGGTAGAACGTGCTCTCACCTGGATGGCTATTGGTATCAGTTTGCCCTGATTGCTGAACAGCAGGCAGAGTGGAGCCGCCAGATACTGCTTCTTCTTTTTGAGCTCATTTCCGTCCAGGTCTTTCAGTCTTTCGTAGTCACAGAGGAAGATGTTTCCCTTCTGATTGATGAAAAAATAAACTAAAAATATAGCCGCAAGCGGCAATTGAGGGTCCTAGCACGTCATAAGTCCACCGAGGCCTTTTGGACCAGCAAGGCCTCACAAGGCCTAAAGCAGTTCGGACCTTGTTTCTAGATCTATAAAGATAATACAGGCTTAACAGCTCAGGCAGCTCTCCTGTCATTAAGAACCGTGTCATTCGTTTGTATTTATCAAAAAGTAATATCTCACTTTCAGCTCAGTGCTGTAGACGCCCACTGAGAAATGTTCAGCTCTTTTTAACCCGTGAGGCCTCAGAAGGCTTAAAGCAGTTTGGGCCTTGTTTACAGACAGAGAGGTAAAACTTAGAGGATGTGGGAGTTTATCTTTAGGTCTTCATTCGTCATAAATAATCAGCAGTGGTCTATTAACATTATAGAGGCTGAGGCTTATGTGTACAGGCCCTTATAGCATTAGGGACTATTGTGGCACACAGAAGTGAGAATAAAGACCTTAGATTAATTCAGAAAGCCTCCAAGTGTTTAGATCATTGATCAGGGGCCTGAGACAGACATGTGTACCAAGTTTTATTGAGATTGACCTTTGACCCTTGGTTTTATAAGCAACGAATATGTCAAGAATAGCAGAGCAAGTAGTCCAGTTTTTCTGACACAACATATAATCTACATTACAGCGTGATGCAGCGACCTGAAGAGCTGAATCAAACCATCTAGACGTTTTGGCTCATAGATTGTGTTAATAACAGATGCGTAAATAAGCACATTTTAGATGATTTCTAAGTGTATTTTTCAGTGCTATGGCGTCCCCCTAATAAGCCAAACTGCAAACCTAATTTTTGTTTCACCTCATCAGAGTCTTAGTTTGCCACATGTCAGTGAGCTTTTGCATCTGAGTAAACACTGAGGAAGTTTATAGCGATACTAGGCCTTGAAATCGTCCGAAGTGATTTGTGATTATGATTCTATTGCAAGTCATTTTAAGTAAAACAAGTTCCAACTTTTTTTCTTGTCATTATTTACCTAGAGTCCTCTACAGAGTATTTTACAAGACCCAGTTTGAACGGCTATGATCACAAAACCCAGGGCTACGCTTTTGAAAGTATCGCATGTTTAAACCGTTAATAATTAAAAAATAACTATGCATTTTTTAACACAATTGTATTTACAAAGTTGTTCGGAATACTCCATTGCATGATGGGAATTCATTTGTTTGAGATTAGGTTACATTTTTTACGAGATATACCAGATTTTCCGAAATAGCACCACCTAGTGGCCAAATCTTTTGAAATTTTACTGGCTGTTACAAAGTGCCTCCAAAGACATACCAGTGAAGTTTCATGCTGATTGGTTAATGTTAAGCCTATCAAATGCCTGCTGAAAGCTGATTGGCTAATGGTGTCCATAATTTTTGATGTATCAAATTGTCCTTAAAGATTCACTTATAGACTGTGTCAAAGATGAAGCATGCAAAGTTTCAGCTGGATCGGACTGACGGTTGCTGAGAAACAGTTATGTAGCATTTATAGCGCCCCCTATAGATATATAGATATATAGAATCATGTCCTGAACCAAATTCCAAAGTTTCAAATTTTTTGGATGAAGCATTTTTGAGTTACAGAATTTTTAATTAATCATTTATTTTCTAGATAAGGTTAATTTGCATATGGCGGCCATTTTGTTTACAAAACAAAATGGCCGCCATATGCAAATTATGGGTGCAGTCCCATGGGGATGGGAGTGAATTAACTACCATTGGCATCATCTTGATTTTGAGTTTGAGACCTAAACATTGAGCCGGACATTATACCGTTTAGATCCTGTCCGACATTCACACATCAGGACATCACAGCAGTGCATGCTCACGTGTACGTGCATGCCTATGCCACGGCAAGCCCTTTGATGTAGATTCACTGGTGGTGTGAAATTACCGTACGTCTTCGTCCTGAGAGAGAGAACCCCATTGAGTTCCTCAAAGCTGCTCCACGAGTCACGTGTAGGGAATTTCAGCTGCATCTTCAGGAAACTGAGAGAAATTATTATGATACATGAAACAAGAACCATCAATAAGAGCAAACACTGGATTTACGGATCATTCAGACACGGAGAACTTACGCTGAACTCCTGGGTTTTCAGCATGGCTACAGGACGAATGTAAGATGGATGTAGTTATTCCTGGTGTTCAGTAACGAGTGTAAATATTGGAGATGATAAATTAATACTTCTGAAAGTGTCTCAGAGCAGAAAGACCCTCCTCCCGTACAGACTGGTGCTGTAAAATGAAGCTAAACTGTATGTAACCCAGCAAAGTTACTGACCTACAGAGTTCCTGAGCACCAGCTTCTTATCACGGCTCATCCAGCGATGACACGGAAAAAGCTTGTGGGCTCCTTCAGGTGTCGTTACGGTAATCTTGGAGCAGAACCACTCATCATCAGTGAGCGACACCATTGATCGCTGCTTAGCCTCCAGTTCAATCAGTAAGAGCTCTCCTATGTTTTCTTTCACGTCGATGGTGAACTTCTGCTCCTGTTGGGATATAGAAGGTCAGACCTTGTAGTTATGGATACTGAGAGTGTAGATAATGGTGCCAGGCACCCCGGAGAGCAACGAGAACTGGGAGAGGTGGCATGAAGGCAGTGAAGGAGGAAGTCTGGGCCCAAACCGTATCTCACAGCTTCTTACATTGGGGGGGCGATGCGCATTGCCGCCTCTTGTAGAATGTTCTCAGATTACTAACTAGACTATTCCTCCTTCTCCCTTCTTTCTCCTACATAGTGACCCTATACACATATAGAACAAGAAGCCATTAGAACGTGAGACGTTCAGAAGTAGTGCGTTACACGTGAAAAACAATCAAGATTTTCTATTTGACTATTTTCTTAATTGCCCGTTCATGCGGTGAAGGGGCTACGCACCAATGTTTACTCATCTACCATTTGGTGTAAACCCGTATTCACCATCAAAACCGCGGAATTATGCATTATTTTTATTATAATTATTTTATCTAAGTAAGCAGCGAGTCT
>JAMWET010005679.1:0-23938 GCA_024036415.1 Prochilodus magdalenae
TGGACGAAACTGTCCCACTGCAAACGATAGTAGTGTGGACTAGATGAACTTTCCTGACCTCGCTCCCCCATTCCACCAATCAAGTCCTCGACACTGTCGCACTGCACTCCAATGCAATCCACTTAAGCACTGACTTGCCGACTGACATGTCCATATCTTTACACGTGACTGATCCTAGTCGCATCTCTGCTGACTGAACGATTAACGAACTTAGATCTGACCTCGACATGAACGGACTTTGAGCTCGACCTGACACTGACTGTGTCGTAACACATTTGACAACTACCTGACGATACCTGGTCAACAATTTGAGGTCTCCCACGACTTGCACTGACTTCTCAACAGACTGACTGACCTATGCCTGCTCCACCTCTAACTAATTATTGACGTGATCTACTCAAACGATTAACGAACTCGAGCTGTACCACAGACTCACACGATTTGAACTGTACTTGACTCAGTGAAACCTTCAACGATTTGTGACTTCTCTACCATCGACTTGCACTTGAATCAAACTACCCACTCCAACAGATCCCAAAAATGTGCTACATGTAGTACACATGCCTAACACGGTTGGCTGCTTACTGTGTGTCTGCACTCCTGGTTTGAGTGCTGTCGTTCCAGCGACAGATATTTGCTATACCCTTGCACAGTCCTTACTTACTCAGCGTGACCGCGACTGCTCTGTCGCTTCACATCATCTGTCTCTATTTTGTCCTTCACTGTCGTCACTCTGTAACCTATCTGACGCTGTGTACAATCGACTGCTAGTTTACACTACTCCTCTTACACACAGACAGTGCACAGTCACTTGTGCCACTGATCCCGGCCTATACATTCAACTGTCCATTTAGCAATGAGGGTCGCGTTCCGGACACTAGTCCACGGACAGTCCATACACTCTCACCGCACTGTCCACACTGTCCACACTGTCCACACTGTCCGCACTTGTCCCACACTGTCCACACTGTCCACACTGTCCAACTGTCCGCAATGTCCCACACTGTCACACAACTGTCCACCCGACTGTTCACACGACTGTCCCAACTGTCCACACTGTTACACAACTGTTCCACACTGTCCGCTACTGTCACCCTTGTCCACACTGTCCACACTGATCCACGACCTGTCCGCAACCACGGTCCACACTGTCCCACGGTTCCACACACTGTCCGCACTGTCCCCCACTGTCGCACACTGGTCCACACTGTCGCACCACGGTCCCACACACTGGTCCGCACAGCGGTCCGAAAAAATACCCACACAGTCGCACACTGTCCACACTGTCCCCCACTGTCACGCGGTCACACACAAGTCCACACAGTCCACACTGTCCACACAGTCGCACACGGTCCACAATAGGAGTCCACACTGTCGCACACGGTCCCCACACAGTCCACACACGTGTCCACACAGTCCACACCCTTCCACCAGTCCCACACTGTCCACTGTCACACTGTCCACACGTTCCACACTGTCCACACTTTGTCCACACGGTCCGCGTCCGTAAACACACGGTCCACAGCCCGTTCCACCCGTCCCCCCTGTGTCCTAAACAGTCGCACACGGTCCACACAGTCGCACACGGTCCACACAGTCGCACACGGTCCACACTGTCCGCACGGTCCACACAGTCACACTGTCCACACTGTCCGCACGGTCCACACTGTCCACACTGTCCACACTGTCCGCACTGTCCACACTGTCCACACAGTCCACACTGTCCGCACTGTCCACACTGTCCACACTGTCCACACAGTCGCACACGGTCCACACTGTCCGCACGGTCCACACAGTCACACTGTCCACACTGTCCGCACGGTCCACACTGTCCACACTGTCCACACTGTCCGCACTGTCCACACTGTCCACACTGTCCACACAGTCCACACTGTCCGCACTGTCCACACTGTCCACACTGTCCACACAGTCCACACTGTCCGCACTGTCCACACTGTCCACACTGTCCACACTGTCCACACTGTCCGCACGGTCCACACTGCCACACGGTCCACACAGTCCACACTGTCCACACAGTCGCACACGGTCCACACAGTCGCACACGGTCCACACAGTCGCACACGGTCCACACAGTCGCACACGGTCCACACTGTCCACACTGTCCACACAGTCCACACTGTCCGCACTGTCCACACTGTCCACACTGTCCACACAGTCCACACTGTCCGCACTGTCCACACTGTCCACACAGTCCACACTGTCCGCACTGTCCACACTGTCCACACTGTCCACACTGTCCACACTGTCCGCACTGTCCACACTGTCCACACAGTCCACACTGTCCGCACTGTCCGCACTGTCCACACTGTCCACACTGTCCACACAGTCCACACTGTCCGCACTGTCCACACTGTCCACACTGTCCGCACTGTCCACACTGTCCACACTGTCCACACTGTCCACACTGTCCGCACGGTCCACACTGCCACACGGTCCACACAGTCCACACTGTCCACACAGTCGCACACGGTCCACACAGTCGCACACGGTCCACACAGTCGCACACGGTCCACACAGTCGCACACGGTCCACACAGTCGCACACGGTCCACACTGTCCGCACGGTCCACACAGTCACACTGTCCACACTGTCCGCACGGTCCACACTGCCACACGGTCCACACAGTCCACACTGTCCACACAGTCGCACACGGTCCACACAGTCGCACACGGTCCACACAGTCGCACACGGTCCACACTGTCCGCACGGTCCACACAGTCACACTGTCCACACTGTCCACACTGCCACACGGTCCACACAGTCCACACGGTCCACACAGTCCACACTGTCCACACAGTCGCACACGGTCCACACAGTCACACACGGTCCACACAGTCGCACACGGTCCACACAGTCGCACACGATGCGGTCCACACAAGAGGTCGCACACGGTCCCACACAGTCCGACCACACGGTCCACACTGTCCGCGAAAAACGGTCGCCACACAGTCTCACACTTCACCACACTGTCCGCACGGTCCACACTGCCACACGGTCCACACAGTCCACACTGTCCACACAGTCGCACACGGTCCACACAGTCACACACGGTCCACACAGTCGCACACGGTCCACACAGTCGCACACGGTCCACACAGTCGCACACGGTCCACACTGTCCGCACGGTCCACACAGTCACACAGTCCACACTGTCCACACTGTCCGCACGGTCCACACAGTCGCACACGGTCCATACAGTCTACACTGTCCACACTGTCCACACTGTCCACACAGTCCACACAGTCGCACACGGTCCATACAGTACCTACAGACCATACAGTCCACACTGTCCGCACTGTCCACACAGTCACACACAGTCGCACACGGTCCATACAGTACCTACAGACCATACAGTCCTTACCAACATACAGTCCATTCAGTCTATAGACTACATGGTCATTCAGTTTATACAGTCCACACTGTCCACATCATCCATACAGTAGACACACATTCCAGGAACCTAAACTGGAAGGACTGGTTCTGAATGCACTGCTTTTGTGATGTTTTGAAAAGTATTGAGTTTAGCCCCGCCCCTTCACCCTAAATAGAGTCTCTGCCTCGGCTGCTTTTTGAAAGAAGCAAAACACCAGACAGCCAATCAGGACACAGATCACGCCCATGCAGTCAAATGCAAATGTTTGTGTTCCTGGTCACATGACATGAATGTGTTGATGTTCTGATTGTAAATAGGTTACACAGCCATTACAGAGACACACTACCGCACACTACTACACACTACCACACACCACTACGCACTCTAACACACTCACTGACCATTTACTGAGTTTAACACACTGAGGGAAACAGGATCTCTGGTCCAGTGTGTTAAACCTGCACTGCACCCGTCAGTCATTAACACCTCCAGGTACTGTGTAAACACCAACACCTGTCCTTCATATACGACCATCAGGTTTACAGGACCGTCGATAAACAGAGACGGATTTTTAAGGTATATAATATGGGCCCTTTAAGTTATATAATACAGGCCCTTTAAAATATATTATATGGGCCCTTTAAGATATATTATATGGGCCCTTTAAGTTATATAATACAGGCCCTTTAAAATATATTATATGGGCCCTTTAAGATATATTATATGGGCCCTTTAAGATATATAATACAGGCCCTTTAAAATATATAATATGGGTCCTTTAAGATATATGACATGGTACCTTTAAAATATATAATATGGGCCCTTTAAGTTATATAACATGGGCCCTTTAACATATATTACATGGGCCCTTTAAGTTATATAACATGGGCCCTTTAACATATATTACATGGGCCCTTTAAGTTATATAACATGGGCCCTTTAACATATATTACATGGGCCCTTTAAGTTATATAACATGGGCCCTTTAACATATATTACATGGGCCCTTTAAGTTATATAACATGGGCCCTTTAACATATATTACATGGGCCCTTTAAGTTATATAACATAGGCCCTTTAAGATATAGGATATGGGCCCTTTAAGATATATAAAACAGGCCCTCTAGGTTATATAATACAGGTCCTTTAAGATATATGATATGCTACCTTTAAAATATATAATATGGGCGCTTTAAGTTATATAACATAGGCCCTCTAAGATATGTAGTTCGGGCCCTTTAACATATATTACATGGGCCCTTTAAGATATATAGTACAGGCCCTCTAGGTTATATAATACAGGCCCTTTAAGATATATAATATGGGCCCTCTAGGTTATATAATACAGGCCCTTTAAGATATATAATATGGGCCCTCTAGGTTATATAATACAGGTCCTTTAAGATATATAACCATGTCATTTTTCAGGAACGCCTCCGAGTGAAATCCCGCTGAGCTCCTGAAACAGCGGTGCGTGTGAAGGTCGGTTGACTGAAGTTGGAGCTTTGATCAGGAACACCATCAGCTGACTGTCTTCACCTAGAGCACTCAGAGACACCACCCGGAGAAGAGCCCTGATCGGAGTGAGACGGCTGTGGCTGTGTCTGGAACCCTGCCAGGCTGTTACGTGTTCGTGGCTTGATGATTTACCTGAGATTTACCTGAGCAGGTAGGAAAGAGATGTCTGGGGACTTACTCTGCATGGCGACGCGTGGCGGTGTGCTCTGCTCCTGATCCTCCTGCTCTGTCCGGGACTAGGGTCTGTCCTCCGTATGCGGATCCAGAGCCTAAACCTGTTCCTCCTCTTTCTCCTCTCTCGTAGGTGAGCGGCGGAGCTCTCGGAGGGAGACACGCCCCCCGTGTCTGGGTGTGGTGAGAGAGTGCCTGAGCAGGTGTGCGGTTAAATCATTAAACAGGCTCCTGAGCACCTCCTGCACATTGTTGTAGTGTGAGGTTTGCTGAAGTAAAGGTAGAGGAATGGTTTTCCACATCCGCCTCCGTACTCCATCAGCCGGGGCGTGCGGGGTGACCGCGGTGACCTGCTACAGTGTAGGGCTGTACTTACCACACAAGGGAAGTCAATAGTCACCCAAATCCACAGCCCTACAGCTCCTTCAGCCTGCCCAGGTATCCAAGGTCAAGCAGATGGTGCGCTGTGGACCATGTAGACCTTACAGACCCCTGGGGTCTCCTATAGACCCCTATGCCCTTATATAGACCCCTGTGCTCCCATATAGACCCCTGTGCTCTCATATAGACCCCTGTGCCCTTATATAGACCCCTGTGCTCTCATATAGACCCCTGTGCTCTCATATAGACCCCTGTGCTCTCATATAGACCCCTGTGCTCTAATATAGACCCCTCTGCTCTCATATAGACCCCTCTGCTCTCATATAGACCCCTGTGTTCTCATATAGACCCCTGTGTTCTCATATAGACCCCTGGGCTCCCATATAGACCCCTGTGCCCTTATATAGACCCCTGAGCTCTCATATAGACCCCTGTGCTCTCATATGGACCCCTCTGCTCTCATACAGACCCCTGTGCTCTCATATAGACCCCTGTGCTCTCATATAGACCCCCTGTGCTCCCATATAGACCCCCTGTGCTCCCATATAGACCCCTGTGCTCTCATATAGACCCCTGTGCTCTCATATAGACCCCTGTGCTCTCATATAGACCCCTGTGCTCTCATATAGACCCCCTGTGCTCCCATATAGACCCCCTGTGCTCCCATATAGACCCCTGTGCTCTCATATAGACCCCCTGTGCTCCCATATAGACCCCTGTGCTCTCATATAGACCCCTGTGCTCTCATATAGACCCCTGTGCTCTCATATAGACCCCTAGGCTCTCAAATAGACCCCTGTGCTCTCATATAGACCCCTGTGCTCTCATATAGACCCCTGTGCCCTTATATAGACCCCTGTGTTCTCATATAGACCCCTGTGCTCTCATATAGACCCCTGTGCTCTCATATAGACCCCTGTGCTCTCATATAGACCCCTGGGCTCCCATATAGACCCCTGTGCTCTCATATAGACCCCTGTGCTCTCATATAGACCCCTGTGCTCCCATATAGACCACTGTGCCCTTATATAGACCCCTGTGCTCCCATATAGACCACTGTGCCCTTATATAGACCCCTGTGTTCTCATATAGAGGTGGGTGTTTCTAATAAAGTGGCCAGTGAACACCGCAACAGGCCGAAATCCAAATGAAGGCTGAGGAAGGACACAGCATGTGCCTACACGTCTCCAGCCACTAGGGGTCAGCGGTCAGCCAGAGTCGCTGCAGCTATGGCAGTGCCGCAATCCTGTAAGTGATACTCTGCACTGGGGCTCTTCCTGACTGTCAGTCAGCGGCTCTGCGTGCTGGGGAAACAAAGCGTGCTGTGTGAGGGAGCGATGATGTGCGGAGCTGCTGGGCTTGGTTCGGGTGGTAACAGACGTTTTACTGCAGGAGCCCTGATTACATAACCAGCAGGCTGACTGACAGGGCTGTGCATGGGAGAGAGGCCCTGCTAGCGCGCCGGCTAATGCAGGACAGCACCTGGACGCTGTGGTGGAAGTGAAGGATCCTGATCTGCCAGGAGCGCAGCGCTGACAAAGATCAGCCCCCCGCTCCGGGATCAGCCCCTCAGTGTTTGTACAGCAGGCTCAGGATGTGGAGGGAGTTTAAAGGGCCCGGCTCGGCGGCGCCTGTCCAGTCCGGCACCAGGCTTCGTCTGGGCGTGGACGGATTTAGCCACGCGGTGCCGAGCAGAGAAACGTTCTGGGCTTTGAGTTCTCATCACCTTCTTTAATGTTCAGAGCCTTTCTACTCATCCCTTCATCCCTCTCTTCTTCCCGCACTCTTCCCTTTACCTAGCGTCTCTCAATGTTCTCTACCTCAATCACTGTGTTCTCTCCCTGGGTTATTATTAGAACACAGCCCTCCTCCTCTTTCCTCTTCTCCCTTTCATTCTCTCTCTCTCTCTCTCACACACTCTCACTCACTCCACCCCCGCATAACAGCACTTAGCACTGCTGCTACAAGCGCAGACAACCACCACACACACACACCACACACTCACACACACTCACACACACACACCACACAGACTCACCTCACACACACACACACACACACACACACACACACACACACACTCACACATACACACACACACACTCACCTCACACACACACACACACTCACCATACACACCACACACACACACACTCACACACACACACACACACACACACTCACACAAAAGGTGTTCTCTTCCAGGCGCCCGGAGCTGAGCACGGCACTTACATCATTATCGTAGGGGATATTCCCGATTCACGGTTAATGTGTTTTTAAGCCGCCTCTGATTGGATAATCCACTGGATTACATCATACTCAGCAAAAACACAGATACCAAACCAGAGGAGTGAGGGTCAGTACGACTGTGGATTAGACACGTAGAGGAGTGAGGGTTAGTACGACTGTGGATTAGACACGTAGAGGAGTGAGGGTCAGTACGGCTGTAGATTAGACACGTAGAGGAGTGAGGGTCAGTACGGCTGTAGATTAGACACGTAGAGGAGTGAGGGTCAGTACGGCTGTAGATTAGACACATAGAGGAGTGAGGGTCAGTACGGCTGTGGATTAGACACATAGAGGAGTGAGGGGTTAGTACGACTGTGGATTAGACACGTAGAGGAGTGAGGGTCAGTACGGCTGTAGATTAGACACGTAGAGGAGTGAGGGTCAGTACGGCTGTAGATTAGACACGTAGAGGAGTGAGGGGTCAGTATGACTGTGGATTAGACACGTAGAGGAGTGAGGGTCAGTACGGCTGTGGATTAGACACATAGAGGAGTGAGGGTCAGTACGGCTGTGGATTAGACACGTAGAGGAGTGAGGGTCAGTACGACTGTGGATTAGACACGTAGAGGAGTGAGGGTCAGTACGGCTGTGGATTAGACACATAGAGGAGTGAGGGTCAGTACGGCTGTGGATTAGACACGTAGAGGAGTGAGGGTCAGTACGACTGTGGATTAGACACATAAAGGAGTAAGGGGTCAGTACGACTGTAGATTAGACACCTAGAGGAGTGAGGGTCAGTACAACTGTAGATTAGACACGTAGAGGAGTGAGGGGTCAGTATGACTGTGGATTAGACATGTAGAGGAGTGAGGGTCAGAACGGCTGTGGATTAGACACATAGAGGAGTGAGGGTCAGTATGACTGTAGATTAGACACACAGAGGAGTGAGGGTCAGTATGACTGTAGATTAGACACATAGAGGAGTGAGGGTCAGTATGACTGTAGATTAGACACATAGAGGAGTGAGGGTCAGTATGACTGTAGATTAGACACATAGAGGAGTGAGGGTCAGTATGACTGTAGATTAGACACATAGAGGAGTGAGGGTCAGTATGACTGTAGATTAGACACATAGAGGAGTGAGGGTCAGTATGACTGTAGATTAGACACGTAGAGGAGTGAGGGTCAGTATGACTGTAGATTAGACACATAGGGGAGTGAGGGTTAGTATGACTGTAGATTAGACATGTAGAGGAGTGAGGGTCAGTATGACTGTGGATTAGACACGTAGAGGAGTGAGGGTCGGTACGACTTTAAATTAGACACCTAGAGGAATGAGGGTCAGTATGACTGTAGATTAGACATGTAGAGGAGTGAGGGTCAGTACGACTGTGGATTAGCCACATAGAGGAGTGAGGGGTCAGTATGACTGTGGATTAGACACATAGAGGAGTGAGGGTCAGTATGACTGTAGATTAGACACGTAGAGGAATGAGGGTCAGTATGCCTGTGGATTAGACACGTAGAGGAGTGACGGTCAGTATGCCTGTGGATTAGACACGTAGAGGAGTGAGGATCAGTATGACTGTGAATTAGAAACATAGAGGAGTGAGGGTCAGTACGACTGTAGATTAGACACATAGAGGAGTCAGGGTGAGTATGACTGTAGATTAGACACGTAGAGGAGTGAGGGGTCAGTATGACTGTAGATCAGACACGTAGAGGAGTGAGGGTCAGTATGACTGTAGATTAGACACATAGAGGAGTGAGGGTCAGTACGGCTGTGGATTAGACACGTAGAGGAGTGAGGGTCAGTGTGACTGTGGATTAGACACGTAGAGGAGTGAGGGTCAGTACGACTGTGGATTAGACACGTAGAGTAGTGAGGGTCAGTACGACTGTGGATTAGACACATAGAGGAGTGAGGGGTCAGTATGACTGTGGATTAGACACATAGAGGAGTGAGGGTTAGTACGACTGTAGATTAGACACGTAGAGGAGTGAGGGACAGTATGACTGTGGATTAGACACATAGAGGAGTGAGGGTTAGTACGACTGTAGATTAGACACGTAGAGGAGTGAGGGACAGTATGACTGTAGATTAGACACATAGAGGAGTGAGGGTCAGTACGACTGTAGATTAGACACATAGAGGAGTGAGGGTCAGTATGACTGTAGATTAGACATGTAGAGGAGTGAGGGTCAGTACGACTGTAGATTAGACACATAGAGGAGTGAGGGTCAGTACGACTGTAGATTAGACACATAGAGGAGTGAGGGTCAGTATGACTGTAGATTAGACACATAGAGGAGTGAGGGTCAGTACGACTGTAGATTAGACACATAGAGGAGTGAGGGTCAGTATGACTGTAGATTAGACATGTAGAGGAGTGAGGGTCAGTACGACTGTAGATTAGACACATAGAGGAGTGAGGGTCAGTACGACTGTAGATTAGACACATAGAGGAGTGAGGGTCAGTATGACTGTAGATTAGACACATAGAGGAGTGAGGGTCAGTACGACTGTAGATTAGACACATAGAGGAGTGAGGGTCAGTATGACTGTAGATTAGACATGTAGAGGAGTGAGGGTCTTACTGAGCTCTACCCAGACACCCTTTGTGTTTTC
This sequence comes from Prochilodus magdalenae, assembly GCA_024036415.1. Classification (NCBI taxonomy): domain Eukaryota; kingdom Metazoa; phylum Chordata; class Actinopteri; order Characiformes; family Prochilodontidae; genus Prochilodus; species Prochilodus magdalenae. Next base: position 10,323 of record JAMWET010005679.1, read on the forward strand.
CCTTCATACGGCCCGGGTCTGGAGAGAGAGGACGAGCCTGGTTAGACCCTGTACTGATCACGTAAGAGTTTACTGCTCCCCGTAACCCCTCCCCCCCTCCCCCCCTCCCCCACACCCCGTCACACACTGTACGTACCTCACGCCTCAGTCCCCTTGTATCTCAGCCCTCCCACACACGGTCCAGACTCCTCACACAGTCCCTTCATTTTTGACGCTGAAGCAGATTGTGTTATGGATCCTCAGGTCCGGCTCACTGGCACATCTCTCTCCCTGCAAACACACGCCAGATGGTCCGGCTTCGTCCCGGCTGCAGCTCGGCGTCGGACCCTCTCCAGTGTTTACTCTCCACACAGACGACTGCTGGAGATCAGATCCAATTCCTCAATAAGCCCGAGGCATATTCACCAGTCCAATCCAGAGAGCGAGTACTGCTTCCCAGCTGACACTGTGATCCCCTCCTCATGTGAACTCCTCCTCATGTGAACTCCTCCTCATGTGATCCCCTCCTCATGTGAACTCCTCCTCATGTGAACTCCTCCTCATGTAAACTCCTCCTCATGTGAACTCCTCCTCATGTGAACTCCTCCTCATGTAAACTCCTCCTCATGTGAACTCCTCCTCATGTGATGCCCTCCTCATGTGATCCCCTCCTCATGTGAACTCCTCCTCATGTGAACTCCTCATGTCAACTCCTCCTCATGTGAACTCCTCCTCATGTGATCCCCTCCTCATGTGATCCCCTCCTCATGTGAACTCCTCCTCATGTGAACCCCTCCTCATGTAAACTCCTCCTCATGTGATCCCCTCCTCATGTGAACTCCTCCTCATGTGAACCCCTCCTCATGTAAACTCCTCCTCGTGTGATCCCCTCCTCGTGTGAACTCCTCCTCATGTGAACCTCTCCTCATGTGATCCCCTCCTCATGTGAACTCCTCCTCATGTGAACCCCTCCTCATGTGAACTCCTCCTCATGTGAACCCCTCCTCATGTAAACTCCTCCTCCTCATGTGAACCCCTCCTCATGTGAACTCCTCCTCATGTGAACCCCTCCTCATGTGATCCCCTCCTCGTGTGAACCCCTCCTCGTGTGAACCCCTCCTCGTGTGAACTCCTCCTCGTGTGAACTCCTCCTCATGTGAACTCCTCCTCATGTGATCCCCTCCTCGTGTGAACCCCTCCTCATGTAAACTCCTCCTCATGTGAACCCCTCCTCATGTGAACCCCTCCTCGTGTGAACCCCTCCTCGTGTGAACCCCTCCTCGTGTGAACTCCTCCGCGTGTGATCCCCTCCTCGTGTGAACTCCTCCTCGTGTGAACCCCTCCTCGTGTGAACCCCTCCTCGTGTGAACTCCTCCTCGTGTGATCCCCTCCTCGTGTGAACTCCTCCTCATGTGAACCCCTCCTCGTGTGAACCCCTCCTCGTGTGAACTCCTCCTCGTGTGATCCCCTCCTCATGTGAACCCCTCCTCATGTGAACTCCTCCTCATGTGAACCCCTCCTCATGTGAACTCCTCATGTAAACTCCTCCTCATGTGAACCTCTCCTCATGTGAACCTCTCCTCATGTGAACCCCTCCTCATGTAATCTCCTCCTCATGTGATCCCCTCCTCATGTGATCCCCTCCTCATGTGAACCCCTCCTCATGTAATCTCCTCCTCATGTGAACCCCTCCTCATGTGAACCCCTCCTCATGTGAACCCCTCCTCGTGTGAACTCCTCCTCGTGTGAACCCCTCCTCATGTGAACTCCTCCTCATGTAAACTCCTCCTCGTGTGAACTCCTCCTCGTGTGATCCCCTCCTCATGTGAACCCCTCCTCATGTGAACTCCTCCTCATGTGAACCCCTCCTCATGTGAACCCCTCCTCATGTGAACCCCTCTTCATGTGAACCCCTCATGTGAACCCCTCCTCATGTGAACTCCTCCTCATGTGAACTCCTCCTCATGTGAACCCCTCCTCATGTGAACCCCTCCTCATGTGAACTCCTCCTCATGTGAACCCCTCCTCATGTGAACTCCTCCTCATGTGAACTCCTCCTCATGTGAACTCCTCCTCATGTGAACCCCTCCTCATGTGAACCCCTCCTCATGTGAACTCCTCCTCATGTGAACCCCTCCTCATGTGAACTCCTCCTCATGTGAACCCCTCCTCATGTGAACCCCTCCTCATGTGAACCCCTCCTCATGTGAACCCCTCCTCATGTGAACCCCTCTTCATGTGAACCCCTCATGTGAACCCCTCCTCATGTGAACTCCTCCTCATGTGAACTCCTCCTCATGTGAACTCCTCCTCATGTGAACCCCTCCTCATGTGAACCCCTCCTCATGTGAACTCCTCCTCATGTGAACCCCTCCTCATGTGAACTCCTCCTCATGTGAACTCCTCCTCATGTGATCCCCTCCTCATGTAAACCCCTCCTCATGTGAACCCCTCCTCATGTGAACTCCTCCTCATGTGATCCCCTCCTCATGTGATCCCCTCATGTGAACCCCTCCTCATGTGAACTCCTCCTCATGTGAACCCCTCCTCATGTAAACTCCTCCTCATGTGAACTCCTCCTCATGTGAACTCCTCCTCATGTGAACCCCTCCTCATGTGAACCCCTCCTCATGTGATCTCCTCATGTGAACTCCTCCTCATGTGAACTCCTCCTCATGTGAACCCCTGGTCCAAAACCCACCTGGTTAATCCATACCCTCCTCCTACAGCTACCTGAACTAATCTAAAACCTCCTCCTATACTCACATAGATTAATCTAGACCCTCTCCAACATACATCTGGACTGATCTAGACCCTCTCCAAATCATGATCTCCAGTCAGAGCTCCGGCTTCTCCCTACATCAGCTGGTTCTCTTCTGGAAAACCCTCCACCAGTCTGCGGCCCTGAGACGCCAACTAAGCGAAGCTTTGGAGACTCTGCATCCATACAGAAGGTTATACCACTCAGACAGACACTTCCCTCCTCCTCCCTGAGGAGTCATCACCGCCGCCGTCCGAGGAGCTCCCAGTTGTGAAGCTTTTACATGAAGTTACGACTGCAGACGGGCAGCAATGTTCTCTTAGGAGAGTGGTGAGGTTCTCCTTACAGCCCTGCAGAACACCACTGTTGTTCAGGGTTCCCTTGATGGTGGACATTAGCTTTAGCCACTGCGGCCTTTAGCTGGTTAGATGTTCCCCTGCCCTTCTGAGCCTGACCAAAGCACCTGATCACCATCATCCCCCTGCTGAAGCACCTGACCATTATCACCATCATCATCGAAACACCTGACCACCATCATCCCCCTGCTGAAACACCTGACCACCATCACCATCATCCCCCTGCTGATCACCATCATCCCCCTGCTGAAACATCTGACCACCATCATCCCCCTGCTGAAACACCTGACCATCATCATCCCCCTGCTGAAACACCTGACCATCATCATCCCCCTGCTGAAACACCTGACCATCATCATCCACCTGCTGAACCACCTGACCATCATCATCATCCCCCTGCTGAAACACCTGACCATCATCATCCCCCTGCTGAAACATCTGACCACCATCATCCCCCTGCTGAAACATCTGACCACCATCATCATCCCCCTGCTGAAACACCTGACCACCATCATCATCCCCCTGCTGAAACACCTGATCACCATCATCATCATCCCCCTGCTGAAACACCTGATCACCATCATCCCCCTGCTGAAACACCTGACCACCATCATCATCCCCCTGCTGAAACACCTGACCACCATCATCCACCTGCTGAACCACCTGACCATCATCATCATCCCCCTGCTGAACCACCTGACCATCATCATCATCCCCCTGCTGAAACACCTGACCACCATCATCCACCTGCTGAACCACCTGACCATCATCCCCCTGCTGAAACACCTGACCACCATCATCCCCCTGCTGAAACACCTGACCATCATCATCATCCCCCTACTGAACCACCTGACCATCATCATCCCCCTGCTGAAACATCTGACCACCATCATCCCCCTGCTGAAACATCTGACCACCATCATCATCCCCCTACTGAACCACCTGACCACCATCATCCCCCTGCTGAAACACCTGATCACCATCATCCCCCTGCTGAAGCACCTGATCACCATCATCCCCCTGCTGAAGCACCTGATCACCATCATCCCCCTGCTGAACCACCTGACCACCATCATCCCCCTGCTGAAGCACCTGACCATTATCACCATCATCATCGAAACACCTGACCACCATCATCCCCCTGCTGAAACACCTGACCACCATCACCATCATCCCCCTGCTGATCACCATCATCCCCCTGCTGAAACATCTGACCACCATCATCCCCCTGCTGAAACACCTGACCATCATCATCCCCCTGCTGAAACACCTGACCATCATCATCCCCCTGCTGAAACACCTGACCATCATCATCCACCTGCTGAACCACCTGACCATCATCATCATCCCCCTGCTGAAACACCTGACCATCATCATCATCCCCCTGCTGAAACACCTGACCATCATCATCATCCCCCTGCTGAAACACCTGACCACCATCATCATCCCCCTACTGAAACACCTGATCACCATCATCCCCCTGCTGAAACACCTGACCACCATCATCATCCCCCTGCTGAAACACCTGACCACCATCATCATCCCCCTACTGAAACACCTGATCACCATCATCCCCCTGCTGAAACACCTGACCACCACCATCATCATCCCCCTACTGAAACATCTGACCATCATCATCATCCCCCTGCTGAAACATCTGACCATCATCATCCCCCTTCTGAACCACCTGACCACCATCATCCACCTGCTGAACCACCTGACCATCATCATCATCCCCCTGCTGAAACACCTGACCACCATCATCCACCTGCTGAACCACCTGACCATCATCCCCCTGCTGAAACACCTGACCACCATCATCATCCCCCTACTGAAACACCTGATCACCATCATCCCCCTGCTGAAACACCTGACCACCATCATCATCCCCCTACTGAAACACCTGATCACCATCATCCCCCTGCTGAAACACCTGACCATCATCATCATCCCCCTGCTGAAACACCTGACCACCATCATCCCCCTGCTGAAACACCTGACCACCATCATCCCCCTGCTGAACCACCTGACCACCATCATCCCCCTGCTGAAACACCTGATCACCATCATCATCCCCCTGCTGAAACACCTGACCACCATCATCATCCCCCTGCTGAAACACCTGACCACCATCATCCCCCTGCTGAAACACCTGACCATCATCATCCCCCTGCTGAAACACCTGACCACCATCATCCCCCTGCTGAACCACCTGACCACCATCATCCCCCTGCTGAAACACCTGATCACCATCATCATCCCCCTGCTGAAACACCTGATCACCATCATCCCCCTGCTGAAACACCTGACCACCATCATCCCCCTGCTGAAACACCTGACCACCATCATCATCCCCCTACTGAAACACCTGATCACCATCATCCCCCTGCTGAAACACCTGACCATCATCATCATCCCCCTGCTGAAACACCTGACCACCATCATCATCCCCCTACTGAAACACCTGATCACCATCATCATCCCCCTGCTGAACCACCTGACCACCATCATCATCCCCCTGCTGAAACACCTGATCACCATCATCCCCCTGCTGAACCACCTGACCACCATCATCATCCCCCTGCTGAACCACCTGACCATCATCATCATCCCCCTGCTGAACCACCTGACCATCATCATCCACCTGCTGAACCACCTGACCATCATCATCCCCCTGCTGAACCACCTGACCATCATCATCCCCCTGCTGAAACACCTGATCACCATCATCCCCCTGCTGAAACACCTGACCACCATCATCATCCCCCTACTGAAACACCTGACCACCATCATCATCCCCCTGCTGAAACACCTGATCACCATCATCCCCCTGCTGAAACACCTGATCACCATCATCATCCCCCTACTGAAACACCTGACCACCATCATCATCCCCCTACTGAAACACCTGACCACCATCATCATCCCCCTGCTGAACCACCTGACCATCATCATCCCCCTGCTGAAACACCTGACCACCATCATCATCCCCCTGCTGAACCACCTGACCATCATCATCATCCCCCTACTGAAACACCTGACCACCATCATCATCCCCCTACTGAAACACCTGACCACCATCATCATCCCCCTACTGAACCACCTGACCACCATCATCATCCCCCTACTGAAACACCTGATCACCATCATCCCCCTGCTGAACCACCTGACCATCATCATCATCCCCCTGCTGAAACACCTGACCACCATCATCCCCCTGCTGAAACATCTGACCATCATCATCATCCCCCTGCTGAAACACCTGACCATCATCATCCCCCTGCTGAAACACCTGACCATCATCATCATCCCCCTGCTGAAACACCTGACCACCATCATCCACCTGCTGAACCACCTGACCATCATCCCCCTGCTGAAACACCTGACCATCATCCCCCTGCTGAAACACCTGACCACCATCATCCCCCTGCTGAAACATCTGACCATCATCATCATCCCCCTGCTGAACCACCTGACCATCATCATCCCCCTGCTGAACCACCTGACCATCATCATCCACCTGCTGAAACACCTGACCACCATCATCCCCCTGCTGAAGCACCTGATCACCATCATCATCCCCCTGCTGAAACACCTGACCATCATCATCCCCCTGCTGAACCACCTGACCATCATCATCATCCCCCTGCTGAACCACCTGACCATCATCATCCCCCTACTGAACCACCTGACCACCATCATCATCCCCCTACTGAACCACCTGACCACCATCATCACCCCCCTACTGAACCACCTGACCACCATCATCACCCCCCTACTGAAACACCTGACCACCATCATCCCCCTGCTGAAACACCTGACCACCATCATCCCCCTGCTGAAGCACCTGATCACCATCATCCCCCTGCTGAAGCACCTGATCACCATCATCCCCCTGCTGAACCACCTGACCATCATCATCCACCTGCTGAAGCACCTGACCATCATCATCATCCCCCTGCTGAACCACCTGACCACCATCATCCTCCTGCTGAAACACCTGACCACCATCATCCCCCTGCTGAAACACCTGACCATCATCATCCCCCTGCTGAAACACCTGACCATCATCATCCCCCCTGCTGTAAACACCTGAACCACCCATGTCATCCTCCTGCTGAAACACCTGACCATCATCATCCCCGCACCTGCTGAAACACCTGAACCACCCATTCATCCCCCTGGCTGAAACACCCTGACCATCACATCATCATCCCCCCTGCTGAAACACCTGACCTGACCATCATCATCCCCCTGCTGAAACACCTGACCCATCATCAATCCCCCTGCTGAAAACACCTGACCATCCATCATCCCCCCTGCTGAAGCACCCTGACCATCACCATCATCCCCCTGCTGAAACACCTGACCATCATCATCCCCCTGCTGAAACACCTGACCATCATCATCCCCCTGCTGAAACACCTGACCACCATCATCCTCCTGCTGAAACACCTGACCATCATCATCCCCCTGCTGAAACACCTGACCACCATCATCCCCCTGCTGAAACACCTGACCATCATCATCCCCCTGCTGAAACACCTGACCACCATCATCCTCCTGCTGAAACACCTGACCACCATCATCCCCCTGCTGAAACACCTGACCATCATCATCATCCCCCTGCTGAACCACCTGACCATCATCCCCCTGCTGAAACACCTGACCACCATCATCATCCCCCTGCTGAAACACCTGATCACCATCATCCCCCTGCTGAAACACCTGACCATCATCCCCCTGCTGAAACCCACCTGACCATCATCATCATCCCCCTGCTGAACCACCTGACCATCATCCCCCTGCTGAAACACCTGACCATCATCATCATCCCCCTGCTGAACCACCTGACCATCATCCCCCTGCTGAAACACCTGACCATCATCATCATCCCCCTGCTGAACCACCTGACCCATCATGCTGATCCCCCTGTGATCTGAAAACAACCTGACCAACATCATCATCCCCCTGCTGAACCACCTGACCATCATCATCATCCCCCTGCTGAAACACCTGACCATCATCATCCCCCTGCTGAAACACCTGACCATCATCATCCCCCTGCTGAAACACCTGACCATCATCATCATCCCCCTGCTGAAACACCTGACCACCATCATCCTCCTGCTGAAGCACCTGATCACCATCATCCCCCTGCTGAACCACCTGACCATCATCATCCACCTGCTGAACCACCTGACCATCATCATCCCCCTGCTGAAACACCTGACCACCATCATCCCCCTGCTGAAACACCTGACCACCATCATCCCCCTGCTGAAACACCTGACCATCATCATCCCCCTGCTGAAACACCTGACCACCATCATCCTCCTGCTGAAGCACCTGACCATCATCATCCCCCTGCTGAAACACCTGACCACCATCATCCCCCTGCTGAAACACCTGACCACCATCATCCCCCTGCTGAAGCACCTGACCACCATCATCCCCCTGCTGAAACACCTGACTTTTCAGATTACCTGCTGATCCTAAAGGTCACAGACTGCTACCCTCACAGATCTGGAGCTCTGGATCATCTCCTCAGTAGATCACCAGGTCTAATATTAGTGTATTGTGTGTTTAACTGGGTTCTGCTGGGTTCTACTTCCAGGACTGATGAAGTTTTAGATCGTTTCTATCCAGAAATCTAGAACGTTCTAAAAGCTGGAACAGCTCCAGTGAAACAGGAAGTCTGGAACGACCCTTTAGAGCAGGACGTTCATCCCAGACCAGCTCAGGAGACTTCATGGACCCGTTCTGTCGTAGGAGGCCGCTGCTGTGACCCTCCGGCTCTCCTGCCCTCCTGGACTCCAGTGTGGCTCCCCTGCGTTAGAGCCCACAGAGCACACAACACAGAATCCCAAATGCAGTTTTCAGCATGAGTGCCGAACGTCACTGGAGCAGACAGCGCTGGCGCTCTGGAGCCGCCCGCACCACCGCCACAACGGCTCAGTGTAACGTCTCTAACGGTCTACAGCCTTTCAACTGCTGCACTGTGTGCTTGCTGCTATATCCATATTACTTAGAACACAGTCCTCACTAACGCTGCCTAACTCTGCCTGACGCTGCCTAACGCTGCCTAACGCTGCCTAACTCTGCCTAACTCTGCCTAACCCTGCCTAACGCTGCCTAAAGCTGCCTAACTCTGCCTAACCCTGCCTAACGCTGCCTAAAGCTGCCTAACTCTGCCTAACGCTGCCTAACGCTGCCTAACTCTGCCTAACGCTGCCTAACCCTGCCTAACGCTGCCTAACTCTGCCTAACTCTGCCTAACTCTGCCTAACCCTGCCTAACGCTGCCTAACGCTGCCTAAAGCTGCCTAACTCTGCCTAACTCTGCCTAACTCTGCCTAACCCTGCCTAACGCTGCCTAACGCTGCCTAACTCTGCCTAACTCTGCCTAACCCTGCCTAACGCTGCCTAACGCTGCCTAACGCCACTTCCAGAGCTCAGTCTGCATCACGGCTGGATCTCAGTCCAGTATCTAAAGCAGCTCCGGGGTGGAGATTCTGAGTGTGCTAAGACACATACTGAACATTTGTACTAGCTGTGTCTTTTTACTGTCCTTACTGATATATGTAAATTAGCCCGGTTCTAATTGGCTGGAGGGGTGGTGATAGACCAGTTCTCATTTTTACCCCTCTGAAAATAAATACAGCCGCTTCGCTTACAGAGCTACTAAACAGCCGCTTCTCTTACAGAGCTACTAAACAGCCGCTTCGCTTACAGAGCTACTAAACAGCCGCTTCCCTTACAGAGCTACTAAACAGCCGCTTCGCTTACAGAGCTACTAAACAGCCGCTTCGCTTACAGAGCTCCTAAACAGCCGCTTCGCTTACAGAGCTACTAAACAGCCGCTTCGCTTACAGAGCTACTAAACAGCCGCTTCTCTTACAGAGCCACTAAACAGCCGCTTCGCTTACAGAGCTACTAAACAGCCGCTTCGCTTAGAGCTACTAAACAGCCGCTTCTCTTACAGAGCTACTAAACAGCCGCTTCTCTTACAGAGCTACTAAACAGCCGCTTCTCTTACAGAGCTACTAAACAGCCGCTTCTCTTACAGAGCTACTAAACAGCCGCTTCTCTTACAGAGCTACTAAACAGCCGCTTCTCTTACAGAGCTACTAAACAGCCGCTTCTCTTACAGAGCTACTAAACAGCCGCTTCTCTTACAGAGCTACTAAACAGCCGCTTCGCTTACAGAGCTACTAAACAGCCGCTTCTCTTACAGAGCTACTAAACAGCCGCTTCTCTTACAGAGCTACTAAACAGCCGCTTCGCTTACAGAGCTCCTAAACAGCCGCTTCGCTTACAGAGCTACTAAACAGCCGCTTTTTCTCTTTACCAGAGCTCACTAAACAGCCGCTTCTCTTACAGAGCTACTAAACAGCCGCTTCGCTTACAGAGCTACTAAACAGCCGCTTCGCTTACAGAGCCACTAAACAGCCGCTTCTCTTACAGAGCCACTAAACAGCCGCTTCGCTTACAGAGCCACTAAACAGCCGCTTCTCTTACAGAGCTACTAAACAGCCGCTTCTCTTACAGAGCTCCTAAACAGCCGCTTCGCTTACAGAGCTACTAAACAGCCGCTTCTCTTACAGAGCTACTAAACAGCCGCTTCGCTTACAGAGCTACTAAACAGCCGCTTCGCTTACAGAGCTACTAAACAGCCGCTTCGCTTACAGAGCTACTAAACAGCCGCTTCGCTTACAGAGCTACTAAACAGCCGCTTCGCTTACAGAGCCACTAAACAGCCGCTTCGCTTACAGAGCTACTAAACAGCCGCTTCGCTTACAGAGCTACTAAACAGCCGCTTCTCTTACAGAGCTACTAAACAGCCGCTTCGCTTACAGAGCCACTAAACAGCCGCTTCGCTTACAGAGCTACTAAACAGCCGCTTCGCTTACAGAGCTCCTATACAGCCGCTTCGCTTACAGAGCTCCTAAACAGCCGCTTCCCTTACAGAGCTACTAAACAGCCGCTTCCCTTACAGAGCTCCTAAACAGCCGCTTCCCTTACAGAGCTACTAAACAGCCGCTTCCCTTACAGAGCTACTAAACAGCCGCTTCTCTTACAGAGCTACTAAACAGCCTTACCGCTTACTAAACAGCCGCTTCTCTTACAGAGCTACTAAACAGCCGCTTCGCTTACAGAGCTACTAAACAGCCGCTTCGCTTACAGAGCTACTAAACAGCCGCTTCTCTTACAGAGCTACTAAACAGCCGCTTCGCTTACAGAGCTACTAAACAGCCGCTTCTCTTACAGAGCTACTAAACAGCCGCTTCTCTTACAGAGCTACTAAACAGCCGCTTCTCTTACAGAGCTACTAAACAGCCGCTTCTCTTACAGAGCCACTAAACAGCCGCTTCGCTTACAGAGCCACTAAACAGCCGCTTCTCTTACAGAGCCACTAAACAGCCGCTTCGCTTACAGAGCCACTAAAAGTCCACTGTCCCGCTTCTCTTGCAGAGCTACTAAACAGCCGCTTCTCTTACAGAGCTACTAAACAGCCGCTTCGCTTACAGAGCTACTAAACAGCCGCTTCTCTTACAGAGCTACTAAACAGCCGCTTCGCTTACAGAGCCACTAAACAGCCGCTTCTCTTACAGAGCTACTAAACAGCCGCTTCTCTTACAGAGCTACTAAACAGCCGCTTCTCTTACAGAGCTACTAAACAGCCGCTTCTCTTACAGAGCTACTAAACAGCCGCTTCGCTTACAGAGCTCCTAAACAGCCGCTTCGCTTACAGAGCTACTAAACAGCCGCTTCCCTTACAGAGCTACTATACAGCCGCTTCACTTACAGAGCTACTAAACAGCCGCTTCGCTTACAGAGCTACTAAACAGCCGCTTCTCTTACAGAGCTACTAAACAGCCGCTTCTCTTACAGAGCTACTAAACAGCCGCTTCGCTTACAGAGCCACTAAACAGCCGCTTCGCTTACAGAGCTACTAAACAGCCGCTTCGCTTACAGAGCTCCTAAACAGCCGCTTCGCTTACAGAGCTCCTAAACAGCCGCTTCGCTTACAGAGCCCCTAAACAGCCGCTTCTCTTACAGAGCTACTAAACAGCCGCTTCTCTTACAGAGCCACTAAACAGCCGCTTCGCTTACAGAGCCACTAAACAGCCGCTTCGCTTACAGAGCTACTAAACAGCCGCTTCGCTTACAGAGCTACTAAACAGCCGCTTCGCTTACAGAGCTACTAAACAGCCGCTTCCTTTACAGAGCTCCTAAACAGCCGCTTCGCTTACAGAGCTACTAAACAGCCGCTTCTCTTACAGAGCTACTAAACAGCCGCTTCTCTTACAGAGCCACTAAACAGCCGCTTCGCTTACAGAGCTACTAAACAGCCGCTTCTCTTACAGAGCTACTAAACAGCCGCTTCTCTTACAGAGCCACTAAACAGCCGCTTCTCTTACAGAGCCACTAAACAGCCGCTTCCCTTACAGAGCTACTAAACAGCCGCTTCTCTTACAGAGCTACTAATCAGCCGCTTCTCTTACAGAGCTCCTATACAGCCGCTTCTCTTACAGAGCCACTAAACAGCCGCTTCGCTTACAGAGCTACTAAACAGCCGCTTCGCTTACAGAGCTCCTAAACAGCCGCTTCGCTTACAGAGCTCCTAAACAGCCGCTTCTCTTACAGAGCTACTAAACAGCCGCTTCTCTTACAGAGCTACTAAACAGCCGCTTCGCTTACAGAGCTACTAAACAGCCGCTTCGCTTACAGAGCTCCTAAACAGCCGCTTCGAGAAGCCTTACAGAGCCGCTTCTCTTACCAGGAGCTAAACAGCCGCTTCTCTTACAGAGCCACTAAACAGCCGCTTCTCTTACAGAGCTACTAAAAACAGCCGCTTCGCTTCTACTTACAGCCCGAGCTTAGCTAAAAACAGCGCTTCGCTTACAGAGCTACTAAAACAGCCGCTTCGCTTACAGAGCTACTAAAAAACAGCCGCTTCCTTTAACAGAACACTAAACAGCCGCTTCTCTTACAGAGCCACTAAACAGCCGCTTCTCTTACAGAGCTACTAAACAGCCGCTTCTCTTACAGAGCTACTAAACAGCCGCTTCGCTTACAGAGCTACTAAACAGCCGCTTCGCTTACAGAGCTACTAAACAGCCGCTTCTCTTACAGAGCCACTAAACAGCCGCTTCGCTTACAGAGCTACTAAACAGCCGCTTCTCTTACAGAGCTACTAAACAGCCGCTTCGCTTACAGAGCCACTAAACAGCCGCTTCGCTTACAGAGCTACTAAACAGCCGCTTCGCTTACAGAGCTCCCTAAAAACAGCCGCTTCTCTTACAGAGCTAAACAGGCCCGCTTTCCCGCCTTTAACAGAAGGCTACAGACAGCCGCTTCTCTACAGAGCTACTAAACAGCCGCTTCTCTTACAAGAGCTACTACTAAACAAAGCCCGCTTCTCTTACAGAGCCACCTAAACAGCCGCTTCGCTTACAGACGATACTAAACAGCCGCTTCTTCTACAGAGCTACTAAACGCCGCCTTCTCTCTACA
>JAMWET010005680.1:0-79532 GCA_024036415.1 Prochilodus magdalenae
AGGGTGGGCTTTTCAATGCATAGTAACGCAACCAGTCCCCTTCATTGTCAGACTCCCTCTCACACCCCTGCTCGCCTGAGGCCTCTACTGTTTGTATTAGAACTGACAGGTCCTGTATAGGAAGCCTTGACTCTGCTCTGCACTCAGGTAGAACTGAAGCAGCTGAGCTGTACCTGTAATTAACCTCTGACGTTCTTTACTAGTCGTGGTGTCACGTAGCACTCGTCGTGCTCATTCTAAACGGTTCTATTACAGCACCTAACCACGGTTCTGCGTCGACTGTTAACAGACAAGATAAAACACCTGACATATTTTACAACAAAATAAATATATTAAATATTACTGAATACACCACTTTGATGTGTGTCCCTGCTAATGCTTCAGTAACGTGAACTCGCCTCAGGCTAGTTTATCAGCTCCTTGTCATCCGGGCTGCCAGCATGGGGGGGGGCACAGCTGATGTTTTTCAGTCAGAAAGCTGATGAGTCACTGGCACGTTCAGTACTTGGGCGATAATGTTGTTATTGACTTTAAAAGTGGCCTGATAAATCTCTCAATTACTCACGGTACACTAAGAGAAGTTTACCCGAGAGCCCTGTGAGCAATAACCACTACATACAAACACATATACACGCTATACAAACAGACGGTACTCCTGACTGGAAAACCCAGCTGACAGTGGATGTTGTATGTAATAGTTAATCTGTAATATCTGGTATCTGGTTAATCTGTATTCCTATAGACTGAGATTTCCTGAATGCAGCAGACAAACACAAAGTGTGAGGAAGGCAACCAGTCCATCACTTCAGCCCCAAAGCGGATTCTCAACTCAGAGTTTAGCACGACGCTAGCGTTTAACTTCGCGAACTCCCGTAACTTCATGTTTATTCAGTCAGAACTGAGCACTGCAACATCACTGTTTGTTAGATGTTTAGACTTTCAAAGCTCAGGAATAGGGAACTGAGGGTGAAGCTGTGCTGGCCCCTGCCAAAGGTAAGTAGAGGTTTCAGCTGACAGACAGAAGGAATTAGTTTTTACATGATAGATGACAATGGCGTGTCACGCTTCTGTTCGCACTGCCACACCTATCTCGGAATACAGGTGGTACAGTGTTTTACTCACGAGAACCGCTCAGTTCACACAAGCCTCAGTCAGAGGTACGCTATGAGGAATCGGCCTGGACCGGGTGAAGAAAACTATAACGTATTTTTACCATCTATATAAATCTTATCTTGATTGGATTTACCTGAAGGCAGCTCACTCACCTTTCCCTGAGGGTGAGTATGATGGGGTTTCTACCAACTTCTAGAACTTCCACCGTGCAACTGTTGTATCATTAAGTGTGTTTCGAGTTCGCAGCCTGACCATATTTATTATCAATACCTACCTTGTTTCAATGATCTTGGTGCCGGTCTTCCACTGCTTCCAACAGCTTTTTTTAATTCCATGAATCCATTGTGGAATACATGAATGTATTAAACAAAGAAGTGATCACTGCGAAGTGTAGTGTCCCTTTTTTGAATGACACGATGTGGGGCCTGTTTCTGTATCCTGTTTCATATTCACGTCAATACCGTTTCCTGAATTAGCTCATTTTGCGAACTTGGACACACACCAACAAATAAAAAACCAACCAGCTTGTTATCAAGCGCACAGCCAGTCATCCAAGACGGTACTGTGAAGTGGGGTCTGTAGTAAAAAGAGATCCGGGTGCATAAACTGATCCTGCGTGTGGTTCAGATGACCCGTTACCCCACTTAAAACACTTGGAGAGCATTAATGGAAGGAGAAACAGAACTCCGAAGTTGGGAGCAGCTGGATTTTGGACTTTAAGTCGCTAATGGGAACGTTTAACTTTCCGAACACCCAGCAACTCGTCTCCATCAGTTTCGCCAACACACTTACAGAGGTGCTATTAATAGCAGAGCTGGTCACAGAGCTCCACATCCACCCACACTAAGTTTACTGACACGTGCTGCTGCATCACATTAGCCTTCTTATCAGCACAGTCTTATCAAGGTGACTGATGGGTTTCTGCTGTGAGATGTAAAACAAACTCACCTGAAAGAATTTCACTTTGTTATTGCTGTGCAGTAATGTTTCCAATACCATCAGGGTGCTGACCAATACACATCCTGAAAAGGAAATCAAACGAGATGAATAAATAGTACAAACAGAGCAAACAGTGTTTATTCTCTTTCTAACGGTGCTTTAACATCTACACAAAGTATCAGCAGGAGCCTCAGACCAAGGTCTGGGCTGTAGGACCAAAATGTGGTCTGACCAAAAGAGGGGGTCTCAGTCAGGGTGAAACTGAAGCGTGTTCTTTCAGATGGTTTGGACTTTGGGACTGATTATAGGAAGCTGGGGCAGATTATCATCACCCATTAAACAACAGAAGAAGAAAGAGAAAGAGAGAGAAGTAAGATTAGCTGTGAGAGAGAGGTCCACGGTCAACCTGAAAAAGGCTGAGAGAGGATATAACAGATATTATAAATTCACTGATGATACCTGAAGATAAAGGAGCTGAGGCAGTACCGCAGAGCTTATACCTTTATACTGTCTCTCTGGAATTTCGGTGCTCAGAAATCAATCAATCAGAAAGGAGATGAGCTGAGCAGGTACTTCTCTAGAGTTCGATCAGATTCACACAGATACTGGAGCTAACAGGAGGCCTAGCTCTGAGCGCTGATGTGTTCACTTCAGGTTTAATGTCACCAAGAAAAAACGCACTACACTGGTATGTGATGTCATCAAAAAAAAAATGTGATGTTTTTATTTTCCTTTATATAAACTGCTTTTTGTGAAGCTGCTTTGAGACAACATTGATTGATTGATTGATAGATAATTGATTTTGTTGACTCTAATCATTTATCTTGCTGTCTGAACTAAATGCACGGTGATCATCATTAGTTTGAGAAATAGCAGCAAAAAGTCACCATCACCAATCAGTCTGTGGGACTGTAATCTTACCTCTCAGGTTCCGATAGCGTTTTCACCATGTCTTGTTTATGAAAGATAGACCCCAGAGGAGAGACCTTACAGGGGTTAACATGACCGACATGGTGCACTCAGGCGAGACTGAAGTCACTTAGAAACGGCAATATAAACTGCATTACCCACCTTCTAATGGACAACCGATCCCGCCCAAATAGGGCGTGCACCATCAACCAACAGAAACTGCACTTACCGAGACATACAGCAATGTACAGGGTCTGGAGTAACAGGCTGCTAATCTCTCTCAACTCCACAGGAAGAACTACAGACACACCATTCCTGAAAATGGAACCAACTAATCACAGAAGAGCTGACAGTGAAGGCAGTGATGATAGTACTGACTCAAATCACAGCATTGAACAACCTCCCTCTATAGAACTCCGTGAGATATTTCCTCTTTAATCAGAATTATATTAATCATTTATGATAATGAACTTTAACTGATGTCACTACACTGTCTTTAACAGGAGTCGAACTGGCGGCTCTCATTCAGAACATACGACTATACATCCAACACTTTGACTACAGCAGTGCTGAACTCCGAGCCCTGATCCGTAAGCTAAATACAATAACTCATGATCTGGAGACCACTCACCGGAACGCCACCATCGGAAGCCTGTCTGGGGGGGTGATTGGGGCAGCTGGAGGGATCACCTCCATTGTGGGACTTGTCCTGGCCCCATTTACTCTGGGTGCATCTTTGATCGTAACAGGAGTTGGTGTTGGAGTTGCAGTTGCTGGTGGTGTAACAGGAGCCGCATCCAACATCACAAACATGGTTCGACAGAAAACCTTCCGAGAGGAAATAGATGAAATTCTGAGAACATTCCAGAATAAAATTTACCCCATGATCAAATGCCTGGAAGTTATAGAACCTGGGCTGGAGGTGATTCAAAGAGCTGAGCTAAAAGACTCCTGCAGGCAGAAAGTGCAAGCTGGATTCGGAATAGCGAGAGGGGCAGGACATGCAGCCGAACTCATACGGATGGTGAGGTTTGCCGAAATTGGCAAGGTGGCAGCACAGGTATCTAGAACAGTGAGAGTAGCTGGAACACTGACAGGAGTGGTGTCTGGGCTCTTTATTGCACTAGACATTTTCTTTATTGCCAAAGACGTCAAAGAACTGCTGGAAATAGATGAGCAGAAGAAAGACGGGAGTGAGAAATCAAAAATAGTCAAGTTCATTCAGGAAATGAAAAACACCGGTGAACATCTTCAACAGACCCTGAATGAATTCAGCACAGTGAGGAGGGATTTTCAGACGGTGCTGGAGAACGCTGATTTACAGTAAAGCCCTTCAACGGAATTCACTACACGTGCACATGTGACTGTATACGGGTGCTCCGATACCAGCTCTGGTCCTTCTTTATTTCAACTTTCAAAGTCACATAACCTTTAGCAGAGTGTCAGGGTCAGACCAATCAGGACAGGCTTAAACGTTTATTTAGAAAAGGGCAGAGACAAAACAGGCAGGAAGTCAGGAACCCGCAAACAGTCAAAAACCAGAGCAAGGGATCCGAAAAAAACGGGCTGAGCAGGTACTGAAAACCAGAGACGTTACTTCGCCAGGAGCCAACCACCAGAACAGCTTATAAAGAGCTAGCACCAGGTGAAATCCATCAGAACGGCGAGGCTGCTCTGGGACTGGCTGCCGGCTGGGAGCGCAAGGTCATGTGGTAATCCGAGGGGTTCTGGGAAGTGGAGTTCACCGGCGGTGTAGCCCGCGCAGGGCTTGACAGGCGCGTGACAGAGCTTCTGACTGAGTATCAAACGTTGAGATTTAAACTGCAGCTTTGTGGAAAAGTTAAGTTAAACGTTTCTTAACATGGTTGGAATCATCACTGAATCTCAGACTTAAGCTCAATGGATTTTTTTAAATGTAATTTTTTCTGTAAATATAATTTTTACGTATCCTGCCTTCAAAATTTGTATTCAGTTTTAATTTTGAGTTTGTATGGATAAGGATTCACTGCAGATAGAATTAGCTATTAGGTACCTCTGGATCTTATTTGGAATTTTATTTATTTTCTCTGAACTTTATTTCTTATTTGAGATTTGAGAGAATGCTTTGCTGTAAGTGAGTAAATAAAAACAAAAACAGAAAAGGAAATTGTAATTGCTGTGGAGAACACTGTACATATTTTCCTTCATATCAAAGAAACCATACACATACACTATCCTACACTGATTGTAACACTCTGTTCTCAAATACTCATGTTTTTGATGTGTTTAGTTGTAGAGAAACTTTGTCTATTTTTATTTTTTAATTTAGTGCAGTGTGAAGCATCATACATGTGTAATAATGTATAATAAATAAATAAATAAATAAATGATTCCACATGTACTCATCCATGATTCCTGGTCTTCCCCTGAAATTAAACGTCTCTTCAGATTAGATGGAAATGTAAAAATCCCACTCCTCAATGTTTAACCCGAGTCAGCACCATGGCTGGACTATACGGATCATTGTGACTGAATCATTTCAATTAAATCTGGTCTGGAACAAACTGCCCTAACAATCACTGTGACAAACTTATTAAACCAGTAGAATCATGTGGTCTGTTGCTTGTTTAGAATGGTACCCTGCAGCCACAGCGCCCCCATGTGGATATGACTGAACACTCCTGGTTCTCACTCACCACTGTCCAGCTCCATTCCCTCATTTCAATAACAGCTCTGATCATAACGATACATAAACCATCAGGCAGAACTACCGATCATCATCAGACCACGCTCTGGGGCACACTGAACACCGCTGAGCAGGATTCTGGATTCCTTGATTTTGGAATAAAGGGAAAAGGTAAAGATCCAAGTTCTAGTGCTCTGTACGTTACTATAACCAGCTCTGGAGAACAAACATACACTCCACAATCAGCCTTCAAAAGATTTAGAAGCTTCAGATGTTGGAGAGATGTTTCTGAGGGAACAGCAAAAAGGAGAAGTGAAACCTCTGAAACCAGCAAAAACAAAACCAAAGACCTGAAACTAGAGGATGCCGTTTTCAGGGGCACATAGAGAAGTTAAATATCAGCCACCCACGAAGCTGCAGCATGGTTATCGGCAGGGCCTGCGAGCTTCATCAGAGGTAATGAAAAAACATTCACCCTGATTGGCTGACTTTCAGTCTTTATGTACCTTTCAGCTGTCAGATTCCACCTCATGTCTTCTTCACTGCGGGGAATGTGTTGGATGTGAAGACCGGACTCCTGTTTATAGGGAAATGTCGTATCAGGCTGGTATGTTCTCAGTTTATTTGTAGCTTTGAAGACGAGTAGACGAGTAGAAACCAACATCCTTCACACTGTAACGGCACGTCTTGGTCAGAATGTATCCACACTAATAAAGAGCTGGAAAGTGTGTAGCTGCGATTGCTAAGCAGTGGGCTGAAGAAAGCATGGTGGATCTAGAGATGGTCTCCATCCTTTACTTGTCTCTACCACTGTCTTTACAGTATAGGGAATAAATAAAGAGGGAAAATCACCATACAATGTCCGAACTACCCTCAGCTCTGTGGGTATGCGTGGTCTCCTGACTCGTGGGTGAGCTAACGGTCGCTCCTAGATGCTTACCCAACAGTAAGACCACAGAGGACCGGGCCACACGGAGCAGAGCTCGTATTAACTATGTCACTTCATACACCTGCTAGTAATGGGCATGGACGGAACACTGTAACTCACCGACCCGGAGAAAACGCTGCATGGCTTGGCGGGGGGGGGGGGTTTCCTTGCATCCAGTTTGTCCAGACTGAAGTTTGTTGATCTGACTCGTTTGCATACGACAGCAGTTTCCAGTTTCACCATAAACCCAACCACAAATGCAACACCTGTAGACCTTATAAAGGAGACTTCCACTTTTACCCACAGACATTTAACAATATCACCAGCACAGTTTTAAAACCTTATCAGTCAAGCAGGAGAAAGTACCACGGCACATTGGCTAAGCAGGTTCAGCAACTGGTTCAGCTGGTTACATGCTGAATTTTCGAATAACTAAACCGTCGGTTTAAATAATAATATATATTTTTTTAATTACAATTGTTTTTTTTTTTTTTAAATAGCTTGAACCAAACCTAAAACTGGCACATACATTCAAAGCTTATTCTCCCAAAATCTGAGCATGCCTGCTGTCTCTGGGAGGAGGACATTTAAATAGGTGTGTATATATATATATATATATATATATATATATATATATATATATATATATATATATATATATATATATGTATAAAACTGTACACAGCAGAGCCTGATACCCTGGAACACATATCCGACACAGGATTAGCTACTGCAATAGCACCACTGTACACTTTACTCCCCAGCTGATCCAATGTCTGCACCTCTGCATGACGCCTGACTCCACCCCCACCACACACACAACCCCCACCACACCATTTGTGGACTGGTATCAAAGAGGTTACACAAATAGTCTATTTTCATCAAACTTGGTGGTAAAGTTTACCATGGTCCAAGAACAAGCACACCATTCTGGAGGGGACACAAATCACAGGGCTGATCCGATTTAGTTTCACTTTCACTTTCACTAATGTTGCTAGACGCTGCAGAATTGCAGAGTGCCCATCTAATGTTAATTTTAATGATAAGGTTACTCAGTTAAAGCCAATACAATTTATTCCGACACACAATATAACAGAAAAGAACACTACCTTACAGTCTAGCCTGTTAGCCTACCCTTAAATCCCAAGAGCAGAATATCACCGCGTGTTTACGTTTTATTTTAAAGCTGATCTACACAGTCTATGTGCTGGACTGCGATAACAAACAGGCGTACGTTAGCAGGCCCGGTAACATTAGCTCAGGCTGCAAACTAGATAACGGCAATGCCTCTGTAGAAAGAGTCAGGGTGCTAAACTGCAGTCCAGACCGGTCACCCACTGAAAAACATTTATTTATTTAATTAAAAAATAATTACAATATTTTAAAAAATTCTGTTTAGTCTAAAATGGTGTATTTCTATTTAAGTGTCTCACATTTACCATCCCACTATTGTTTCTTTAGGGCTCTGTGTATTAAAATAAATCATCTAAAATTAGCTGCTTCAAAATTTGACATCAGAGTCCAAGAAAATAGTTCATGCCCCCCCCCCCCCCCCAATGTTAATAGCCCGCACAACAAAGTTGTTCAGGTGCCAGAATGACATTCAGAAAGATCATAGAATGAGATTTGATTCACGAGAGGCGACTTCAAATGTGCCTGAACCTGTTCTTTTTCTGATGAAGGTGGTTGTAAAAGGTGGAGCCACAGTGCTGGTCGGTCTGGCCTTTAGACATGTAGGTGTTGTTAGGCTAGAGCCGGTGTGTTCCGACTCCGGCTAAGATGCTGAAACAGATGAGGAGGACAAGTGTGGCCATCGAAGACCGAAGATGACCCCAGACCAAAGACAGTGAGGACCAAACCCCAGGTAATACGGATATTAGGATTATTGAGTTCCTATATAAATATATATGCAGTGGATTTAATAGTTTGCCTTCATCTGAGCCACAATGGAACACTGTGAAGCTGCTTAATATTATCAAAGCTAATTATTAAATGTTTGTATTTGGAATTTACTGTTGAGATCTGGAGCCTTTCTACATTATAGGATTAGGATTAAAGAGGTAATGTGATGAAGGACGACACTAGAGGAATATTTACATATAAACAAACTCACCTACATCACCTGTTACTGACTCGCGAGTCACCTGGAGATTAGGAAATGCGCTACATAAATAAAGCTCATTATTATTTATCATTTGTGTTTCAGAAACTGAACATGCTGACTGTCCTGGAGCTGCTGCTGGCTTTGATAATGGTGGTTCTGTCAGCACTGGTCTGGAGAAAGAGAGAGCTAACTCAGACCAGGAACACTCACTCCTGTAAAGGTAACCCAGGATGTTTTCCAGATCATGTGGGATGAATTAATGAGCGTTCCCTTCAGGATCTCTCCTGCCGGGTTTTTTTTACCGAGTTAGGACTAATCTGTTCTTATATTATCGTATAAGTTGCTTGTTTGCTTTTAAATGTGTAATAAAACCTATCAACCAATAAACTAAGAGAAGCTGGTGCATCTATAGACAAGTTTAGTAGAGACATCTTCAAGTGGAGGATATAAATACGATCACTGGCTGGGCGCTGATGGAGTCTTACTCTAGTTTTGAGAACTCACGTCTTGAACTATCAGGAGTACTGGAGTTCCGGCATTCGTTGCGCCACAGTGCAAACACTTGACTGCTTTCGGTTTTGCCTGCCAACTTTTACACAAAGGAATTGATAACAGCATGCCACCCTGCTGATGTAGCTCAGGTGCTGGACTGGGCTGCTCCCATTTCTTGAAAATCTGTTGCTAGGTTTTTGCATAAAGTCCTTAGTTAACACTAGTTAGGTTTAAATCACTAATCCTGGTGTTGTGTCCTAACTAGTAACAGCTAACTAATGGGCACATGACTGAGGTAAACACTGCTGGACAACAACAAATATATAACCTGTCTGTCAACATGCTACCGGTATGTAGGCATGCCCATCTCCTCTTTGTGAGACGAGTACAGCGCTCAGTGGCGTTCCTAGCACGTTTTGCACGTTTGGCCGAAACTGAAACGGAACCTCTGAATAAATTAAATAGGCCAAACGTGTGTTTGTCCTGGCTTTCAAAGAAAAAACTGATTATCTTAACGTCCCAGCAGACACACCAACACAGCACAATATGACTCAAATATATAAGCAATAATAAACATCCCAGCCGACATGCTGCACTCACTGAGAGCGCCTCACTCCACGCTGGTCATGATTTGTGTTCCTTTAAGGGGGATGGTGGCACGAGAGAGAGAGTCTGCCTCGCGGTTTACTCCATCAGGAGCTCTGTTTGGCCCGAATGCCTAAAGCTGAGTAAGAGCTGGGAACATCAGCATGCTCTGGTGCGACTCCGGTGTGACTCCCACATTAAAGTGGGTATTAGCCTACAGCAGCTGGAGCTAGCTTGGGAGCTCAAGAGTTCCACCCACTCTACGTCTACATCCGGATACTAGAACAACAGTGTCATTAAAAACGTCGCTGTTAATTATTCAGTCTTTTCACCAAAAGGGATTTTTCTGAGACAGTTACTCATTTTGGCTCATGGTTACAGACCATCTGACTGAATCATACCTACATGCTTGATGATCCGGTTCTTTAGGGTTGGGGGTTTACTGCTGAGCTGGACATTTCCACTTTACGACAGCAGAAAGCCATCTCTTCAGTCACAAGGTAAAGTCTCGTAGTGGGCAGTGTAGCGAGCACATGCCTTACATGCAAGGTTAAATCTCTCAGCTGGGGACTGAATGAAAATCCAACAACACACCTGGAAACAACAGAATATGAAAAATGTATTAGTTCATTCAATAAATAAAACAAGACAGATGTGTCACATTAGTTTATACTCCATCCGTATATTCATAGCGCAAATCCAAAGTCCATCTACATGTTCAATGTAGATCTGTTCCACCAACTTACTCTTACTGTAAATTAGTTTTTAAGTGTCTTAAGTGTTTTTAAGTGAGCTGGAGAGTACACACAGCACTGATTCCCATATCCCCAGAGTAATACTCTTAATTCTGTCCTGCAGATGCTTCTGCGCTCACACGCAACCCAGACACAACATCTACGCAACTCCATCTGTCTGAAGCCAACAGGAAGCTAACAGAGGAACAACATCAACCAGATTTCCTGAACGTGGTTCCCAGTTCAGAGCAGGCACCTCTACTTCAGAGTCCCGCCCCTAATCCTGGTGGACACTACCTGAACGCTGACCATGGGAGCAGTGTAACGGCTATTCATTTCAGTAGCAACACTTTCTCAGGTCCCGTAAACATCAGTGTCAACCCCTCCACTTCTAGTGCTGCCGACAGTGGTAGGCTACTACACCTCTAACACAAAAACACTGATACCTGATATTACAACTACATCGTCTGAACCAGGGGCATGGGAACCGGGAATAAGGGAGGGCGTCTGTGTAAATTAGCCATGGGGGGTAATTATATGGAAACATATTTTTGCTAACATTAAGCCACTTTTAAATTTTTAATGAGCCTAAACAGATGATTAGCCTTTTGTCTTGTAAGTTACCAGCTCAGGTGTAGTGAGAAGTTGGTCAGGTCAACCATTTTACATTTATGTGAAGGTCCAAGTTAAGATCGATGATAAAGTCTTTCATTTTAGAGAACTGGGAAACTTAAAAGAATATCAGCATCTTTAGTTAATGGTAACTAAATGTGTCCTACCGAGTTTCACACTCTCCTTTTGAACTTGGTCTCAAGTACACTCGATTTTCTATAAACGGATTTTCTTTTCACCAAACAGACAGTTCTGAAATACCGAAATTCTTGGAGGGTCACAAAATAAAGATGAAGAAGAAAACGGAGCGCATCTTTGAAGGTAAAAAGGACAACACAACAGAGCTGAAGAAAGTGTACACCCAGCTCTTCATCACAGAGGGAAAACTTGAAGAAGTCAATAATGAACGAGAGATGCTGAAAATTCACAAAGACTTCAGGACGAAAAAATCCCAGGACACTCCAATCAACTGCAATGACATCTTCAATCAAATAAACAAAGAGAATAAGGTGGTGCTGACCAAAGGCATTGCGGGAATTGGGAAAACGGTCTCGGTCCATAAGTTCATTCTGGATTGGGTAGAGGGAGGAGCCAACCAGGACATACACTGCATCTTCTTTCTTCCATTCCGAGAGATGAATTTAGTGAAACCTGGAGAGTACAGTCTCCATCAGCTACTTCTGGAATTCCACCCCGAAATGGAAAAACTGAGGGAAACTAAAATTTATGAAGACTACAAGCTTGCATTCATCTTTGATGGGCTGGATGAAAGTCGACTCCCGCTGGATTTCGATAGCATCATTGTAAGTAGCGTAAAAACAAAAGCAACTGTGGATGTCCTGATTACAAACCTCATTCGAGGAAACCTGCTTCCTTCTGCTCTAATCTGGATCACCTCCCGACCGGCAGCAGCCAATCAAGTCCCGTCCCAGTATGTGAGCTTGTTCACAGAGGTGAGAGGGTTCACCGACAGACAGAAGGAGGAGTACTTCAGAAAGAGAATACCAGATAAGACTGAAGCCTCGAAAATCATCTCCCACATTAAGACCTCTCGTAGCCTTTACATAATGTGCCACATTCCCGTCTTCTGTTGGATCACTGCCACCGTGCTTCAGGCAATGCTGGTGGAAAACCAGGGAGAGGACATTCCCACCACGCTGACTGAAATGTACATCCACTTTCTGCTCATTCAGATGAACATGAAGAACCAGAAATATGAGAGAGAAGAAAAGCGAGACCTGAAGAAGCTCCTCAAAGACAACAAGGACGTGATCTTGAAACTGGCCAAGCTGGCGTTTATACAACTAACACAGACGCACATAATGTTCTATGAAGACGACCTAACCGAGTGTCACATTGATGTCAGGAAAGACGTGGAGTACAGTGGGATGTTTGCGGAGATCTTTAAGCAGCAGTCCGTACTTCATGAGGAGAAGGTCTACTGCTTTATTCATTTGAGTGTTCAAGAGTTCCTTGCTGCCCTCCATGTGTTCAGCTGCTACCTGCTGAAGGACATGGACCAACTGAAACTTCTCATGGATGAGTGCCCACCTGAAAACGTCCAGTTGGAACTTTTGCTGAAGAAGACCATCGACAAAGCTACGCAGAGTGAGAACGGCCATTTAGATCTGTTCCTGCGTTTCCTGCTGGGCATCTCGCATGAGTCTAATCAGAAACTCCTGCAAGGCCTGCTGGGACCTGCAGAGAACACCAGAAAGAGCATTAGTAAAACCATCCAGCACATAAAACAAATGCAGAATAAGGGTCCTGACCTATCACCGGAAATCTCCATCAACCACTTCTTCTGCCTGCTGGAACTCAAAGACAGATCACTGTATAACCAAATCAAGAGATACTTGAACGTAGAGGCATTCCCCGAGAGAGAACTCTCTTTATCAAACTGCTCGGCTCTGGCCTACATGCTCCTGATGTCTGAGGAAGTGCTGGAGGAGTTCAACCCAAAGAAATACAACAAATCCAACGACGCCTGCCGAAGACTGGTTCCAGCTGTGAGGTGCTGCAGGAAAGCTGTGTGAGTCCCAACATGCATTTCACTCTTGTTTGAAGAAGATGGAGAGACATACAGCCGAGCAGCCAGGAAGTGAGGCTTTGATTGATTACTGCAAACCCAGCTCAACAAGCACTCTATTAAACTAACATCAGTGTATCCAGGATCCACCCAGGTAAAGCCTCTTACTGTGGGGAACCTTAAAGCCAGGTGTAACTCCTCACCTTTGGTCCTTTGGCTCCCCCTTGAGGCTGCCTTTGTACATAGCATGCCTACAAACACACAGTTTATTCATGTATAAGTCTATTACAAAAATAATAAAGGTACACTCACATAATGTCCAAGACTTTGTATAGGGCTCTCAGTCTATTAAATACTGCTTAGTTATAACGGTTTTAACAGAACTCATGTCTTGCTTCTACACAGTATACGTGCAGTTGGATGTCCGTTTTGATTTAAATTTAATTTGATTGGTTTTAAATTTCTAAACCCAAAATCAAAAACGGCCAAGGCGTAAAACTGCTGAATTTCAGGTTTTCCATTTTCAGTAGCCCCAGAGTCCTGTCGTTACAGGTTTGCGAGCTGTGAGCTTAGTGAAAACTGCTGGGAAACCATATCTGCAGCTCTACAGGCTGAAAACTCCCCACTGAAAGAGTTGGACTTGAGTGATAATTACTGGATTGAGCAAGGAGCAAAGCTGCTTTCTGAAGGACTAAAGAGTTCGCACTGTAAACTGGAAATACTTAGGTTAGTACTTTCTTTGTCACAAATAACAATCAGAAATATTATTTAAATCAGACATGAGCATATAACAACGTCCATCACTGTTTTCAGGTTGGTCAGATGTCATTTTACTGATGTCAGCTGCAGAGAACTAGCTTCTGCCATCAACTCGAAACTACACCAACTAAAAGAGCTGGATCTCAGTAATAATGACCTTCGGGATTCTGGAATTAAACAGCTGTTATTTAACCCGGAGAGCTGTAGGAAAGTACAAATGTTTTAAATAAAGGTTGCCCTAGTACCACAATATACAACTTAAATAACACAGGATTAGTCCAAACATACACAATGCTTTATGGTTTATCTTGTTAGTTTGGTTTACCTCGTTGGCTATTACTGTATGTAGCATTTTAACCGTCACTCAAGACTCAAGTTCAGAAACTGATAAAATGAGTTCCACTCTTCAGTTTTATTTTGGAATCCCTTTTTTACTAATTACGTTATGCACAGAGTGTTCCTTAGTAACTAAACAAAGAAAATAAAAGCCAAAAAATATATTAATAAATGAACAATGCGTTAGAAGTTAGAGAGATAGATATACAAATGTGTACATGTCATTGATCTCCAAGGCAGCATCTTTACAGGGGAGGGCAAAAACTTAATTTAGTTTCATTACACGTCAAAGGAACCAGATTTTTAGACCTTTTTTTTTTTGGTCCATTCATCAGGAATTTTTATGGCATTTCAAATGGTAGCTGCTATATTCAAATGATGCATAAGTGTAAAAAACAATAAACATGCATCTGCATTTTTATTTGGACGATATACGAGGTCTGAGGAGACAGTAAAGCATGACTTACAGTATATTATAGGACAATATTAACATTTCTAGGCGTTATGCATTACCATTCAAGGACTATACTGTAATGTAGTAAGTGCGGTGTCCACTGCTGCTAAAAGTGCTGCAGCTCTGGGAGAAAAAAAGGTGTTAACGTGTCCAATAATGTTGGCTTTGGTGGCCTAAGTGTTGTATTACAGGGTCAGCTGTATTTTTGAGCTTCATCACTATGCTATTCATGACACAGCTGTCCAGGACAAAATACATCAGCATATCACCACTGTGCACCAATAGTGGGGAAAAGGACTGAAATGATTTTAATTGTATTACAGGTTGCACTGGTGTAACCTTACTGAAGAGAGCTGCCAGTCCGTTTCCTCAATACTTGAGCTTGACCTGAGTAACAATGACCTGCAGGATTCAGGAGCGAAACTGCTTTCTGCTGGCCTGGAGAACGAGCATTGTAAACTGGAGACTCTGAGGTGGAACTTTACATTCATAGTCCAGAGTTAACAGCCAAGACTAGGAATTCATGCAGACACAAGTGAATGATATAAAAGTCAGAGAGTTAGAATGCTAGAGAGGTCACTATGTTTCTA
Source organism: Prochilodus magdalenae (assembly GCA_024036415.1). Taxonomy (NCBI): domain Eukaryota; kingdom Metazoa; phylum Chordata; class Actinopteri; order Characiformes; family Prochilodontidae; genus Prochilodus; species Prochilodus magdalenae. The sequence continues at coordinate 15,250 of JAMWET010005680.1, forward strand.
TTTATTATCAATAATGGTTATAGAGTTTTAGTAATATCAGTATCGGGTAGTATCTCAAAAAATAATTAACATGATTTATAACTTCTCCAAGTTTGTCATGCGGATATAGCCAGAAACACCATCTAAAAAAAGCCCCGCCACTGCCACTGAGCTATAAACAGGATGGCCAGTTATGTGGGATTAAAACGATGAGGCAGTAATGATTTTTTAAAATCTAGAAACTAACCACTGTCCCAGAAACAGCCAACTCAGCATATGTTTTTGAAAGAAAATGCAAAGATCACAGATGTTCCTGAATGTAAATCAGGGCTGTTTAGGTGAGGTTAATGTCTCTTAGTGTAATCAGATGCTTTAACAGATTGTTCAGCAGTTTTATGGATTTCTCACATTCGCAGGAAGAAACTTGTTACTTTCCCAGACTACTCACAATATTGATCAGAAGGAGGATGATGTCATGTAATTCATATTTATGTTGTAAATAATACATGTGATCTAAGAACATCTGATCACAACTGAAGGACATTATGTCTGCAGATTGTCTGGGTGTTCAGTCACAGCAGAAGGCTGTTCATCTCTGGCTTCAGCTCTGGATTTAAACCCCTCCCACCTAACCGAGCTGGATCTGAGCTACAACCACCCAGGAGACACAGGAGAGAGAGAACTAAACACTAAACTTGATGATCCACGCTGCAAACTGGAGATTCTCAGGTTAGTAGTAGTTTCGAATAATTAGTATTAATATTTAATTGATAGATGCATTATGTTTTTTCTCATTTATGAGAATAATTTCAGTGTTTTATTGTTTTTTCTGTAGGTTAGACCCAAAAGATAAGAAATTCATCAGGTCAGGGGTGAAGAAGTGTAAGTGTTATGTTCCCTCTCAATGTCTAGTTTCTCTTACTCTATCCTCCAACAACTGTGTGAGGGGTCTTCCTCTTTCCCCCCGCAGATGCCTGTAAGCTAACGCTAGACCCAAACACAATAGAAGTGAGTTGCGTTCTGTCCGAGGAGAACAGGAAACTGACACACCTGGGTGAAATAACGCCGTATCCTGAACATCCGGACAGGTTTGATACCTGTAAACAGGCACTTTCAAAGGAGATTCTGACTGGACGCTGCTACTGGGAGGCAGAGTGGACAGAAGGACAACCTGAAATAGCGGTGACGTACGGAAACATCAAAAGGAAAGGCGAAGCTCTTGATGCAGCAAATTCTTTGTGTTTGCTCGGATTTAACGATGTGTCCTGGAATCTCATATGCTCGGATTACAAGTTTAGCGCCCTCCATAATTCCTTGGAAATTTCCATACCTAAAAGCCACTTTAAGAAAGTAGGAGTGTATGTGGACTGGCCAGCAGGTGTTGTGTCGTTTTTTGGGGTTTCCCCTGACACACCCACTCTAACCCACCTGTACACATTCTGCACCACTTTCACGAACCCACTACATGCAGCGTTTAGAGTTGGGATGTTCAATTCTGTGACCCTGAATGATGTGATATAAATTTGCTGCCTCTGTAACACCGTGTTCATTACCCTGTTTATGAACGGACCTTTCAACACCAGACATTCTACTTTGGTCCAAATGTTTTTCCAAATGACCTTTTAGCATCCTTGGATACTTTAATACTTCACATGTACACCATAGGGATACAGCCATGCAAGGTGGCTCTGGGAGCATGCTACTACACTCTTGGGTAAGAAGGCTGCTCACTCTTGCTGTAGCTACTTACAGTAAACTGTGCCGAGGAGGTGGACCTGGAGGTTAACTTCTAGTAAGTCTGCTGCCCTTGTATGTCATTACGCCCTCCTTTGTCTGTGCCAGGCATTTCTGCCAGTTAAAGTGTCGGTTCAAAATAAAAGAGCATTCTCCCATCATTTTTATTTCGTGACTGCATCTTATCTATCTATATATATATATATATATATATATATATATATATATATAAAAACAGAGCAATAATTTTAAAGACAGGCTTTATTTATAAACGGCAAGAGACTGCGGTATCCCATAAGGCTCAGTTTTCCCCGACATGTTTCAAGGTTATCAAGAGGCAAAATTTCTGGTGCAAAAGAAGTTGTAAGAGTTAAACCTTCTGTATGCATCTGAACAAAGAAACCTGAATATGCGTATATGAAGCCAGCACTCTTCTTATTCAGATGATCTACCTTTCATCTCAATCCAGGATTTAAGGTAAATATCAATTTCAGCTTTGAGAACAACACAGTACGTTTATCTTTAATGTTAAAAAACTGAAATACGATCTGTGCTTCCGACAGGAGAGTCATTCTGACAGGCTGAATGCAGCTCTGTTATACTACCCAAGTTGTTACAGTGCTGCCGCTGTTCCACCTGTGCCTATTGCAGACCATCTCCAACCTCCTCCACTAGAAGAGTTTAGGGAAAAGTAAAAATAAGTCCATGTACTTCGACAACTGCTATTTATGAGATTGCTAGAAAGGAAATGTTCCCTTTTTGCCATCAGTTCACAAGAAACACCGAGACAGAATAAAGCCAAGCATCACCAGAACATCCGCCTTCTGCTCAACACCACCAGTTTAATAGGGCAAGAATGAATGCAGTGTAGAAGGCCACACTAAGCTGTGAAGCTGTCTGGTTCAGTCCTCTATGAAAAATCCAGTATTCAAACTAAGACAACACATGACAAGCCTAAGACTGTATGATCATGTGTAACAGCTAAATGAAGAAAATCTCAAACCAAAGAGTTGCTTGTTGCTGGGTGACGCAAGAAGACCGAAAGCACAGAAGTACATCAACATCTGAAAAAGAAGATCTGTGCTTTGAAGTGACCAAGTCAGTCCTGACCTTAACCCTATGGAGATGGTGAGGTATGCCAGACTGTCATGGAGTGAGGGTAAATAGCTGACCCTTTAATTCAGGAGACTTTAGAAGTGTATCGTGCTTACTTGGTTTCTGTTAGACTCATTACTGATGACCTTTATTTAATAGGAATGTTTTGGAAATTCTAGAGGATCTATTCATATTATAGCACAATTATTTATAGTTATTATGTTAAGAATCCCTGACGTGACATATTGTCTCTTCTAGCTTTGTCTGTAGAGCTTTCAGAGCACTACTGAAACCAGGTACCAGACGAGCAGGCCCACAGAGAGGCATGGCTGTTAACACTTCTATCTATTTTTACTGGACCTTATGAAACATGTTGTTAACCCGTATAATAGACCAACAGAAAAGCCAAACAGGTTACGCTTTAACCACACAGATTGTTATCATCGTTGTCACCGCACCAAACCTGCCAGCTGCTTTCACTTTCGCTGAATAACAGTGGGTTTGTCTGGAATTCAACAATGAGACGTTTGGTATTCACGGTTCCAAAAATATAATCCAGTTAATTCCCCTGCTGCAGCTGAAGTCAAACTTTTAAAAACTCTTGATCAAGCATTCTGCTCACCAGTCTGGCATGTAGATTTTCTGTTGTGACTCGAATAAAAAAACAAAACAAAAACCTCTACCTCTTCTTACATGTCAGCTTTCCCTATCCAGCCCAGCCCATTTATGTCTTCAAAGGAGTTAAAGCTCAATCCCACTATGTAGAAGCAACCAGACATGTTGATATACAGAATCTCAAAATGCTTGACGTTATGTATTTATCATTCCTGCTCGATATTCAGGCAATAAACTTGATTGGTCCAACTCTTCTTCAAGATGTAAAATGTGTGGAAGTTGGCAGGTCTGCTGTACATTTAAGATTTTAATGAGGACTAATCATAAACAATCATGGGTCGTAAACAGATCACTCAATCTTAAACAGATGTGATTTAAAATGTGTTCAAATATTTTTGTGCCCAGTTACAGATTAAACTTTGGATGGGCATCATTTCCATGAAAGAAATATTGTCATACATGAGAGAGAGCAAAACAATGACAACCGTCACCAATTCCTACAAGGCATGTGATTTGGTGAAAGAAGAAACAAATGTAAAACAGGCAGACAGGTAACATTCCTTCAGTCTATTTTAACCTGAAGGCGTATCACTTTACACAACTCATCATCTACTTACATAAGAGGAGATCCTACATTATGACTACTGTTCCCCAGCGTGGTGAGTGTATTGTTATATCTCCACACATAAAAATGAAGGTGAAATAAAGGAATCTCTCTCTGCATGTTACAAAACTATATAAAATATCTGGCTTGGCACTAGAACTACATCATAAAAGTCGTCAAATTAATACTGGGTTGGACTATCAATGTGCCGAAAATCTAAGAACAATAACAACCTCATACGATTTAAGACAGAACCATCAGGGGGCTCGCGTTTAAACACACAGCCAATATTGAGTGATGTATTTAAAACCTCCTGTGTCAGCCTGTCAGACATACACAATCACACTCAGTGGGGCAATTAAGCATGTCCATTTCAGCTGACTGCATGTGTTTGAACCGTGTGAGGAAACCGAAGTACACAAAGGAGCTGTACACGCCACACAGCATCAGTAAATCTAAGGTAATGGAGATCACTGGCTTGTTGTAAAGATGTTCCATCAGTGCCTGGTCAATGCAAATGAGACAAACCTGCTAAGCAGCTTAATTCCAGGAACTGCCCAGGTTACCATCAATGATCTGTAATAAGTACAAAAGGTGCATCAAACACGTGCTTAAATGAAACCAAAAGTAAACAGTGGGGAATTTCCAAGACACTTCTTTAAAAATGAAGCCTCCCCGGAGCTGGTCAGTTTCCACTCAGGACACGGAGCTAGATACTTCAGATGAGGTCCAATCCGACATCCAGTATATCTTCTCCAGTACAGTGAGTATGACAAGCTTTCTAATGACTAATTATCAGGCACTGCATTACAGCATGTCATCTACATATGATTTATATATGATCTATGATCTATCTATCTATCTATCTATCTATCTATCTGTAGCAACCATACATACTTTTTTTCATCTTCAAATTACTTCCAATATGCTTATTTTACAAACATGACCTGGTCATCTGTTTGCCTGAAGTGGCCACAACATTATTATTTTGTTTGTTTACAGAGTTGTAGTGTTTACTGTACTGACCAATTTGACTTAATGTAGTATTTTCTAAACTTCAATTTATGAACATAAAATTCAACAAAATTCTATAATATACAATTTCTTTACAATTAACTTCATAAAAAAAGAATACAAACTTAAAAGCAATGTGGTCTATAATACTGTAGACCTTTTCTTAATATTACAAATCCTGAATTTCATACTGTTATGTTGTCTGTTCTATAAACTAAAGAAAATGAGGCGGCCTAAAATATGCTATTGTAACATGGATGGAAGGATGCAATTCCAAGACAGATAGTTTAATGAGAACTTACATAAATAGAAACCAAAATAATCAACAAAAACAATACAAATCAGAAAAGAACATGAAAAATAAACATACAACAAGGAAACCTAAAACAAGCAACAACAAAACACCACACAAAGACAACGATTAGGGGTGTAAATAAGCAAGGGCTGACGGTGAAGAAGCTTCCCTACCTGGGAAGAAGCAGGGCCACAAAATAGGGACAGGTGTAAGGCGTGACAAGAGGGCAGAGACAGGAGGAACTAGAATTAAAATAAACAAAAGCATGTGGCACAGAAAAACAAAGGCACACAGAAGCGAAAGGAGGAAAAACAGAAACAGAGAACACCCAGAGGCAAATGGAGGCAGCACTAGACAGGATGTCACAGCTATACTGTTAAAATACTCTGTTTGGCAGGTCCACAACTGTAACTGTAATAAAGCATCTGGTAGTTCACTATGTGTCAAATGAAGTTAATCAAATTTAACTTAAAATAAACCCGAGAAAACATAACTTCACTCTTTCTTTAAAATCTTCTTTTTAAATCTATTTTTATCACAGAGCTTTGTGAGGACATGGATAATGAATAATCTCTGAACAGCACTGGACATCAAAGCAATCACCCACAACCCGAATATGGCATCAATGAATCTGCTGTCATCAAGACTGTTAGCTTTGATCAAGTATGGTCAGTGGAGTCAAAGCGATGCTGTCGATTTGTTCATGGCTCTAATGAAACAATATGAAAACCTGACAGAGCCTGACTTCATCACACAGATCTCAAAAACTCTTTATCAAATAGAAATTCACAAAATCAACAAGTCAGATCTGTTATCTGGAACAGAACCAGAACCAGGACGGTTTGTGGACAATATCGAAGCTCAGGTAAACAACATTTCCGAAAATACAAGACAGAAAACCCTGGAGGAGATCCTGGAGGAAATCCGTGCACAAGGAACCGTCAATGAGAACATTTTAGGGGATGTGAAAGATATTGTATCATCTGTGTCTTTACGGTGCAGTTCCAGTCCACCCTCAACTCCAATACAGGGGGAAGTCCTGAATGAGACTCTGTTAAAGCTAATACAGGGGGAAGACCTGAATGAGACTCTGTTAAAGCCAATACAGGTGGAAGACCTGAAGGACACTCTGTTAAAGCCAACACAGGAGGAAGACCTGAAGGAGACTCTGTTTAAGCCAATACAGGTGGAAGACCTGAAGGACACTCTGTTTAAGCCAATACAGGAGGAAGACCTGAAGGACACTCTGTTTAAGCCAATACAGGTGGAAGACCTGAAGGAGACTCTGTTAAAGCCAATACAGGTGGAAGACCTGAAGGACACTCTGTTTAAGCCAATACAGGAGGAAGACCTGAAGGACACTCTGTTTAAGCCAATACAGGTGGAAGACCTGAAGGAGACTCTGTTAAAGCCAATACAGGTGGAAGACCTGAAGGACACTCTGTTTAAGCCAATACAGGTGGAAGACCTGAAGGACACTCTGTTAAAGCTAATACAGGTGGAAGACCTGAAGGAGACTCTGTTAAAGCCAATACAGGAGGAAGACCTGAAGGACACTCTGTTAAAGCCAACACAGGAGGAAGACCTGAAGGAGACTCTGTTTAAGCTGTGTACAGCAGTAAAGAAGCTCAAAGGATGGTTCCCCAGAGAGGCACAGATGGTGAGCTGGTGCATCCTGGTTCTCTCTGGATCTAGCCAGCTGGTCCAGGTCGGTACAGGGGAGGGCAAGTCATGTATAGTGGCCATGTTTGCTGCATATGGTGCCATCAATGGACAAAGTGTAGACATCATCTCCAGTTCTCCTGTGCTGGCTGAAAGAGATGCTGAAGAGTGGCGTCCATTTTATAAAGAGCTGGATATCACTGTGAACGTCAACACCAATAAAAGATGTGACCAAGCACTGAGAAAATGCTACAAATGTCAAGTGGTTTACGGCACAACACAAAGCTTCGCAGGAGACTGGTTAAGACAGAGGTTTCAGAGGAAAGACGTGAGACCTGGAAGAGAGTTTCAGCGTGTCATAGTAGACGAGGTGGACTCGCTCATGCTGGACAAAGGTCTAGAGGTTGTCTATTTAAGCACTGAAATGCCAATCATGCAGACTTTAAACGCAATCCTGGCTGAGATTTGGCATACTGTCAACCAAAAGACACAAGACACAAGCGATGACAAGGCACTGCGGGAGACATTAGAGGAAAGGATTAAAGCAGACATTTCATCAGCATGGATGACACAAAGTGACAGCCAAATCCCAGGATTTGTAGAGCACATCAACAGCAAATTAGGAACTTGGATTGAAAATGCTCTTCGGGCGAAGACGATGACACTAGGTCATGAATACATCTTTCATGAGGGAACTGTGGTTCCTGTAGATTACAAATCTACAGGTGTTGTCCAAAACAACATGAGATGGGGAGATGGACTTCAACAGTTCCTGGAGATGAAGCACCAAACCAGACTGACAGACATGAGCGTCATAACCAACTTCAAGTCCAACGTCAGTTTGTTCAAGAGCTACAATCAGCAGATTTACGGGGTGACAGGAACCCTGGGGAACCAAACAGAACTGGACATGTTACAGGATCTATACTCAGGCATTAAAACCTGCCAAATCCCCTCATTCAAACCAAGGAAGCTTTTTGAGGAGGACGGCATAGTCATCACTGATGAAGATGAATGGATTCAGAAAATCTGTTCTGTGGTTAAAGAGCAAGTGAGCCCTGCAGTCTATCGGGGTGCAAGGGCAGCACTGGTCATCTGTGAAACCATCAAACGAGCTGAAACCATCCACAGAGCCCTGACAGAAATACTTACAGCACCAAATCTGAAACTCTACACAAACAACAACATGGACAATTCTGATGTAACAGACAATACAGTCACAGCAGGTAACGTCATTATTGCGACTAACCTGGCTGGTCGTGGGACAGATCTCAAGGTCTGTCCGGAAGTAAATAAGGCAGGAGGTCTGTTCGTCATACAAACCTTCCTGCCCCTTAACGTACGGGTGGAGAACCAAGCCTTCGGTCGCACCGCGCGGCAAGGAAGCCCAGGATCAGCCCAGCTCATCATGTGCTCAACCCACTTCTCTGAATCACTCAGACTTGTGATGGCCATTCGGACATCTCCTCTCGTCTTGTTGCTGAGCTGCCTGGATCGTGTCACGTCCACTCTTCTTGTATCAGAACCAGCTAAGAATGAGTTTGCAGATGCCATTAAAGCTTATAAGGAAACACCCAACATCCAGAACTGTGAGACAATGGCACATGCCCTGAAATTCTTACTCACTATTCAGGAGCCAGTAGGTCCAACTATACTGGAAGAGGCGAAGAAGGCCAGGGATGCAGTGGTGCAAATGAGATTATCAAGATTTCTTGAAGACGACATTCCAAAAATCATCAAAAAGGAGAAGCTCTTTTCTGACTACCTTGACCTGCTAGACACCATTTACAACCTGGATCTGTCTTCCAACACCCGTGAGGACATGGTATCTTCACTACACGAGTGCTGGGCCATGTGGCTCCTGCTGAAGTTCAAAGAGGACGAACCTATAGAGACTCTGCGGACGCGGTTAAAAGAAGACCTGCAGAGTGCAACGGATAAACTGCAGTCTAAACAATCCCCCTCATCTATGGTCTACCATTACATAAGATCCGGCAACAGACTCCGCCAGCAGGGCAGGCTGCAAGAAAGCATCGAGATGTACACGAGAGCTGTTGAGGGTCCCTGCTGGGTGGCCATTGCCTTGTACAATCGTGCACTGTCCACTCTAAAACAGAGAGACCCTGGTTATATTACTAGAGCACTGACAGACCTGGAAAAAGCTGAGACTGAGGTAGAATCACACATGAAGCAGCTGCAAAGGATTTCCAATTTTGTAAACAGCTCCAACAAAGGACCCAACAAGGATGACAGCTTGTTTGGGAAACAATTTCAAGCAAAGTACCAAGTACAGCTATTATTCAAGTCAAATATTCAAGAAGCAGTGGAGAAACTGCAGATGGTCAACAACTGGGGAAAAAATCTCCAGATAACTGAAGAACCTGTTCGATTTTTGTCAAAAGAAATAGTTTACGTAGACCAAGTCATTACTCTCCTGTCACAAGCCCTTTATCTCCTGGTACTAAACATTTTAAGCCCGTTACAAATCAATGGTCTTTTGTCAGGGACCACTTCCCTCCTGTCACGAGCCGCTTCTCTCCTTTCACGAGTCACTTTTCTCCCACCAGAAGTCACTACCCTCCTGTCACGAGCCACTTCTCTCCTGGCACGAGCCACTTCTCTCCCACCTAAAGCCATTCCTCTTCTGGCACGAGCCACTTCTCTCCTGGCACGAGCCACTTCTCTCCCACCTAAAGCCATTCCTCTTCTGGCACGAGCCACTTCTCTCCTGTCACAAGCCACTCCTCTCCCACCGGAAGTCAATGCTCTCCTGTCACAAGCCACTTCTCTCCTGTCACAAGCCACTCCTCTCCCACCGGAAGTCAATGCTCTCCTGTCACAAGCCACTTCTCTCCTGTCACAAGCCACTCCTCCCCCACTGGAAGTCAATGCTCTCCTGTCACAAGCCACTTCTCTCCTGTCACTATTAAATTGTTTCCCATTAGACATCATCTGCCTCCTGTTACAGGCCATTGTGTTAAAGATACAAGGGTCTGTGGAAGAAAAGACGACAGAGCTGGCAAACCTCAAATCACTGGGACTGGACACTATCGTCTTTTTGGATACAAGCTTCTCCTTTGCTGGATTTTTCACAAAAGTCTTTGGAAGTGGCAGATAATGAAGGTGATTTGCACATTTAAGTTAAAGTAATGCTACTTAACAATCAGTGATTCTAATATTCACTTTCATTTACAGAAAAAGCATTTCATGATCTTTATTTGTTGATGTATCAGTTTTATTGTTGTTGTATATGTACACTTTACGTAATATGCTCCAACCATTAACTGAAGATTGGACACACATTTCTTGTAAATCTTACACCGTTGTACATCCAAAGTGGTGAACACAGCTTCTCCGTATACTGTCTTGCCTCCAATAAGGCTACATCAAGCGATTCATTTGATCAGTTGCTTAATCTAATGACATACTGATTATGTCATTAGATCACATGAGATCACATACTCAACTGATACTGCTCTTACTCCTAGCACATGTCCTGTACACGTACTGTACTGTTTGCACACATTGGTTTTGTCTATTTGTCTTAACACTACACTATTTATATGTATAAATGTGGTGAAAAACTGTGGCTAAACACAAAAATCTTTCTTTATTTTAGTCTTTTAGCTCTCTTGTTCATGAGTTGTATTTTTTAATTATTTAACATTTTTTTATTTATTCCACATCTGTAGTTGCAAAATAATAAACAGTGATAACTCCATTATTCCACATTTTTGCAAAGGTCTTTCACTAACTTCTTCAGCTACTCAGCTCCTGTTAGTGCTGTAGACTGCTGCTGTTTTTGTACTTTCCGTCTCATTCGTCCCTTCACGGATATAGCGTGCTGGCACTGTCCAGTAACAATCTTGAGAATGCTTGTCCAGCTGATACTGCTCAATGCAACTTTGCTAATATGTGACGCAGTGCAAAATGTATAGTTTATGCTAATCGTAATTAAGCATTAAGCATGGCACTGATTGAAAGTCAGAAAGCACACCTTAAGAGTTCATGTATTAACTGCATCAAGTGGGCAGGTGGGATAGACTGTGCATGCAGTGTGCTACATGTTCACCTCACCGCAACTTAAGATAAAACGAATGACTGGAGTGAAAAAGGAGTCAACGAAGTGCGCCGGGAGACAAAACACAGACACCATCACCTTCATCTACGTCGCTAGATTTAATAGTTGCGTAGATTTAAGAAATCATTCGCATGGAGGAGTTTTGGTTTTAAAAAGATGAAATCAGCAGGACAATTTTTTACCATCTCCGAACTAACCACTGCACAGAATACGAAGATTATGAAAAGTCCGTCACAACAGGTCTAAACCGACCAAGGTATCAGCACAAAACACACTCAACAAACCATAGCTTAAAATACCAAACCATAGTTTAAATATACATAGGAACAATGACATTTATAACATTACTGTTAGACATAAGACTTATTAGACATATTTTTTAAAGAATAAAAAAAAAAAAATTATATACATTACACTGCCAAAAGTATTCACTCTCTCATCTAAATAACTGAACTCAGGTGTTCCAGTAACTTTTATGACCACAGGTGTATAAAACTGAGCACCTAGACATCCAACTTGACAAATCAGATGTGTTTTAGCAACTGAAAATCAGCAGCTCAAACCAAAAGACAACATCAGGCACTAAAAGCTTCAGCTTTGGAATTAAGTGATGAAGCTCTTTACACTACCTTACTTTTCCTGAATATATAGCAGTACGGTGTCACCACCTGTATGTTCTGCTGTGAGTAAAGAATCAGATCTTAAACACATGCAGAATGTTTTTTGATGTTTCATCTCCGACATCAGCTTCACAAGGTTTCATTCAGCCTGGATGAACAAAGTTTAAGATGGTATATCTTCTATGCCACTTTATCATTGGCTCCAGGGCCGAAATAGGCAGCCCTGCCAGGAGAAACACACGCTTTTTCTTGAAAGCAGAGGTCATCCATTTTTACTTGACTAGATGAATGTACAAACATCACCTTTATTTTAAAGCAAATCTCTGTAGCAGAAACACCACCAGATGTTCTTCTAAACTTCAGTGACAGTAAACAATAACAGCTCAAACAGTAAATGCTTTTAGTCCCACATATTTAGTACCAGTACGTATTATATACCAGTGCCAACATTGTGGAAGTACTAATAATGCAGACAGATAAGGCAGTTATGAATCACACTCACACTCACACACACACACTCACACTCACACTGTTTACACCTCACACCAAACTACTAGTAGTTAACTCCAGTGCATTAAACCTCTAAATTACTGCATTTCAACAGACATTTCAACTGCACTGTTTCTCCTTCTCGTGATATGGTGCCTTGTCGAGGCAAGGTGGCTTGAGTTCATCAGAGAAGAAAATCCTGCAAGGAACAAGCACGTTGTTGAATTAGGCAGGATTTAATGTTGGAGAAATAAATTTGTAAAACTGAAAAAGAACACATACAACCAGAGGTAAGTATCTGTAAGAACTAAAAGACATCCATTGTAAATCCACAAGAAGCTGACAATATATACAATATACTCCAAAGCCGTGTACCAAACCAAAGAAATGAATGTCACAACACACATATAACGATGTAAACAGCACAAGACTTACAGATGAAGCTGTTCTGTGGGTTTTAAAGCACAGGATTGACAGGATTGCTACATGTAATGCTCCCTCTACAAGCCCATGACAAAACTGCAAGTTTACTGGCATTTCCTGTTCTTGTTAGTGCAGTTATATGCTTTTACCACTATGTGGAGCTAACAAAACAGAACGAATAAAGGAGATAAGACAAAAAACTACTATCAAATCCAATACAATTAAGATGGTAAACACTTGAACACGTTAGTAAAACCAAAAGCTACACAAAACACAACTACGACATACACACAGTTCATCTAGCACCAGAACATTAACACACAACAAAAGGTCCTTTTAATGTGTGTGGTTCCATCCCAGTTGGTTATATATGCGAAACATTCCCCGGGCTCGTAATTTCTCAATGAAAGGGTGCAACTTACCACTGTTCACCTGAGAACCCAAACACTTCAGACGAGATCTCACCTGATGACATCTACTTGTGATTGGTGAGTGTAATGTTATATATCTACATAGCAGGAACGGCTACAGCATACCATATATTATGGTAAAAACACCGTATTTTGCCATAATTTGTGTCCCCTGCTTACTTATATTCCCATTTTAAAACAATAGCTAGCCGACATTTGTATCAACCTCTAGTTTTAACAGAACACTTTTGGATGTCTTTTGGAAATTGCATATAATTTACACACAACAAGCTGCAGTTTTAACTTGTGTGCACACAACAATTTAAGTTGCGTTGCGGTCCCAAACAGAGAACACTTTCAAGTTAAAAGGACAGATAATATTAGCCAATTTCCAACAAAAAGGAATTTAATGTCTAAGTCACTATTGTTTAAGCTGTATAGTTAAGGTCTGAAAAGTCAGGTAGTGTTGAGCTTGAGCTTTGTCACTGTCCCTTTTAGCTTGTTCTGGTCAATCTTGTCAAAATGTCCTACTGTAGCCAAAGCTGGCAGGATGTTTTGATACTCTAAATTGCACCAGGTCAGCTCCCTATTCTCCAGTTTCTTTTTCAGATTGTGCAACATATTTAACTAAAATATGGAGTAGGTGATTTGTCTTGCAGTTTTTAGGTCCTGTTAGGTCATGTCACCAAACTGGTAGAGAATCTAACAGCAGAAACAGTGGTGTGCTTCATGTCAACATAGCTTTACTCGCTCTCTCATGTTACAGTATTTTTTCTTTTGTACAGGCAATGTATTAAGGATGGCGCTGTTCATCCTAAAGACAGAATGATTGATATTTAGCCTCACATTCAGCCAGTTGTTTTGGTAAAAGTTCATCAGGAAAAGGAAAAGAAGGATTGCCTTAACACTCATCTATGGTGGAGAGCATACCGAACACATTCTGTAGCTCTTACAGTACATTTTTAACTGGTTTCAGATAAAAATCACTGTTATAACATGACAGCAAATAAAGTTGAAGCATGAAGCACACCATTGCTTGGTTGGCTAAAATCATGCAGAAAGACAACGACACCAAAAACAACAGACAGTTAATACTTCTGGATTTGCCGAGTCAAAGTCAAGTTCTTAATTCAACACAAATGTTGAGGTAGAAAGAACCTAAAATGTGGTGTTCAATAAACAAAGCCAAAGTTCTGCAAGAAGGAATGGCCCAAGGTTCCTCCAAGAAGCAGGTTGTTGAAGTAACTTGCCCAACAGGATCACACAAATTTTTGAAAGTAGAGGTTTAGATACTTTGACAACACAGACACAGTGAATCACTCTGTTTAATACATCACTATATAATTGTCATGTTTGTTTTGGCTGGTTCTCCTTACCTTCCGTCATTACCTAAATTATGCTCTGATCGTGTTCTGGTCATTGTTATGCAGTTCTATATTTAAATTCCATCACTGTAAGCTAAAAAAAGCAAACAACTAGCACAAACAAAAAGGGGGTGGTTGGCTAAAATGCAACACTATTGTTGCAGTATGAAACAAACACATCCGTCAATATCAATGTTGCTTAACACAACCTGCCAAGCATTTCACGGAACTGCCTAGAACATTATTACTGTTGTCAAAACAATGAGTTGTAACAAGGTCAGAAGGTGTATCAACCTTGTGATCAAGAGAAATCAAAAGTAAAAATAGTTGAGAAATTCCAAAACACTTTGGTCTATAAAGGAAGAGACCATGCCTGGAACTGCTCACTCAAGATTTAGAGGCTCAATGTGGCACACAGTACAGGTAAGTACAGTAAGTGTGTGTGTGTATGTACGTGTGTGAGTGTATGTAGCCCTATTTAAGCAGAATTAGCAGTGTGTTTGTTGTGTGAAGAACTCCTGTTGCATAATGCATAAAATACATTATATTCTTATTCTTAAAAAGCAAAAATATAAAAATTTGCAAAACAGTAAGTGAATTCAATCCTGGACTTCTGACTAGTCAGTACAGTACCTAAGCATACACACCTAAACAGCCTAAGAAGACTCTCACTAAGTCAATTACTGTTTACATCTCAATGACCAAATTTTATAAAAAAATATGAAAAAATAAAGCACAAGTGCCAAGAACATGCAAGGTCCAATTCTAGAGCTTTTTGCTTGAGGAAATAAGAATAAACATTATGTCTGAAAATGGAACTTTATATGTGGTTAAAAAAGAAATATTTCACCAGTGTACAACACATAAAAAAAAAATATATATATATATATTTGAGCTTTTATTAATTAATTTCTGCTAAAAAAATATCATCTCTCAACTAAACGGAAAGGTCTACTAATGACACACCAAAAGAACCATTCTGGCTTATTGAAACAGAACAGGATAAAACCATATGAAGACAGTGATGACAGTAGTAACTCAAATCACAGTGTGGAACAACCTCCTTTTATGGAACGCTGTAAGATATTTCCTTATTATTAAAATGTATTAAAAAAGTCTTATTTTGTTATTTTTATTTTTTATAGTGTCCTAAATGTACTTCAACTAATATAAAAACACTTCTACTTTTCTTATTCTTCACAGACGTTGACCACCAGACCACCAAAAGAAAGAGGATAAAAACATGGACGACCACCATTGCTGGAGTCAGGAGAGTTAGAAGACATCCCAAAGGGCCAATAGTACTGGTGACTGTGAAATATTGCAAACGCTGTTGCTCCCTTCATCGGACTATTATTCTACAATCAGCTCTTCATTAACTTCGTCACCACGGCAACTAGATCAGCATAATTAAATACTCAGCTGATGTTACTCAGAAGAATTTCAGAATGTAGTTTGGACCAGAGGAGGATGGGGCCCCCGGGTACTCGCAAGGTTTCTTCTGTCTACGATAAGAAAACAGCAGAAAGATGGAAAGTTTCATTCAAGAAGTGAGGACAAAGGAGTATTGTCTTCAATGACAAGAAAAAACATGGAGAGCTTTAGAATTAGGTCATGTTACGTCTACACTAGTTAGACTACATACACTCAGCAAAAAATCAGCTGCACCCAGAAGGAGGTGTGGGAGTGCAGGTGTGTTGGGAAGGGAGATAGAGGTGGCCAGGATCAATAACTGATGATAAGTTTAGACTGATATGATCAATATTTATTGAGCTACACATACAGAAGTCTGTCTCTCAGTATGGCGTCGGGCCGCCGTGTTCGCTAACCCAACACGCCAGACGTCTCGGTATGGAGCTGTAGAGGTTCCTGATGGAGTCCTGTGATAATCCATCCCATGCAGCTTGAACATCCTCACACAGTGTTGTGTGCAGAGTACAGAGTGACACAGGGCTGTCAGCCTGTACGACCGCCAATGATAACACAAATATATAAAGATATAAATATAAAGACCAACACTTCAAGTGTTATTAAAAATTCAGGTGATCTACAGCAAACACAGATACAAATTAGCACAGAAATTTTATAGGAAAGATCTGAGATCTGAAACTCTCTTCCAGCATCTCAAAGCAGACAAGGTGGACTTGTCGGACAAAGGTCTAAGAAGTTTACTCCAAATGGCAACTATGCAAGCTTTCAATGACGACTTGGCAGAGATTTGTTGTTATCAACATCTAGACAAAGGCAAGACGCTGAGTCTATTCCAGCTGTTTTTTAGCTCTAGCCTGAAAATCCTGCGCTAGATATAGATGTTGATAAATTCAGTATCTTGCCGATAGCAGAAGATTTATGTTTAACCCCAACAGGATTAACACAACACACCAGAGAAACACATACTACAACACATGCTGGCAGTAAATGCACATTCTTGTGCTGAGATCTGGGTTTTTCCATTTAGTCTTTAGGGATGAAGAGACACTGCACAAATCATTAGAAAGACAATAAAAGCAGGTATGTTACCTAGAGTACAGACAGAACAGAATTAACTGTGTTTCCAGTTGTTGTAAAGTACATAAAGGGTAAACTACTAAATTGGATTATTGCCCAGACAAAGACAAGAAATATACACACATCAGCTATAACATTAAGACAGACTGTAGTCCATCTGTTTCTCTGTGTACTGTATTACCCTGTTCTTCAATGGTCAGGACCCCCACAGGACCACCACAGAGCAGGTATTACAACACCCACATAATACCTGCTATGTGGGGGTCCTGAACCCCTTTTTAAATCGCTGAATTCATGTTGACCATATGTTTGCTGGATTAGAAATCAGTTAACAGAAAGATTTTTTTAATTGCGGCGCTGAAAGCAGCCACAGACTGCCTATTTGGCTCAGATAAACCTAAACCATATGCACATGCTCCTTTACAAGACAACAGAATGGTGGTTCATGAAGCACAATGGCAAACTGCTGAGTTACCGTCCGACACTATTGTCCAAAGGTGGCTAGTTTTACACTCCTGCTCTAATCATATCTGGACCCTGAACATATAAAGCACATAAATCTGTTCTTTGCTCAGCAGTTTCATCTTCAGACTCTTTCATTTCTTACATATCGAACTGTGGACAGCAGAAACACAAACTGTTTGGATTGTGGTGCCTCCTATATACTAGGTGCCAGACTACACCACCCCTTTGTTTAGGGCCTGGAGCAAAAGGGAGCTCTGTGCATCATAATAATAATAATAATAATAATAATAATAATAATAATAATAATAATAATCTCACAGACACAAGTCTAAGGATATACAAAACACGATTTTTATTAAATGTTCCGAAGTTGATCAAAAGAAAGGGGTCACTGTCAGTTTAGTAAAACAAAAAGTACAATATAATAGCTTTAAAAACTAAGCTGCTAGCAGCTAAGAGCTACACGCAGGACAACCACAAAGAGGCTGTATGAGCTGGTCAAATGCTAAATAAATGAAAACAATACCACATACCTGGTTTAATGTAGTGCAAACTACCCTAATAGGACACCGAGGCTAGTTTATCACACACAAAAATCTGCATATAAGCGAAAGCACTATAGCTTGATACGTTCCCATCCACACCAAGCTGCGCAGCAACCAAGCTGTGGTCACACACACACTTGTTTACTGCTGTAACAAGCCAGCGACTGCTACTGGGACCCAAGGCATAACAGCTGTGCCTGACCTTTGCTACACGGGAGGACAAAGGCACTTTAGCACAAGCTATTGCTACTGCACTAAAACAGCATGCGTATAAAACCAGCATATCATCAACCCGGTGAACTTCCAGTAAAAACAGCCCAATCCTCCTTACATTGCACCTGCTGCACTAGCTGAACTTCTCCAACCCAAACTGCTCTAACGCCCCCGGGGAATCTGTATAGGTGCCATACGATCCTCAGGACCCCTAGCTAGCAAAGTAACAGCCTGCCCAAATTTTAATTAGTACCAAGTCGACAAGGCAACACCTATACAAGGCTACAGGATGATTTGAAGAAGCTGGTCAGCTGCTTTGCGAGGCTGATGACTGTTGACAGAAAAGATTTTAAGGCGGTTTAAGGTCAGGCAATAAACTGTGCACAAACCACATTTTATGTTTTAATGGTCATTACTTGTTATATCTAATAACATGCACATTTGCATGACATTTGCAGAAATGTAAAAAATGTCACGAAATTTTCAAACCCGGAGTCCAGCCAGGAGGCAAATGACAAGACTGTCAACATCTCAAAAACATTTCTGAACATCTTAGTCATTTACAGAATGAGACTTTTAAAAATATAGATGCATGAAGCCACTCACATGAGAAGTTACTCTGTTTTCAATCTGTGATTTTCCTACTTTCTAAGTTTGTATACAGTGTCTGGAAAATACACGTAGACTGTTAAAGACTTGATTGATCTTTACATTTACATTTAAGGCATTTAGCAGATGATCTTATCCAGAGCAACTTACAACCGTGTTTAGTGTTCTGTTGGATATTATTTCTCAGCTAGTATAAGAACGTTAGAGTCAAAACTCGCCATGAGCTCAGATGCTTCCCAAACAGGGGTCAGTGCTGATACCTAGAAAGACCAATACACAGACATATATAAGCATAAGTGCACTACCTGGCAACCCAACGCAACGCTCATACCTAGAGATCTAATTTTTAGAGGTTAAATATTATCCTTTATCAGTTATTAAGTTAAAACCTTAACAACACTATAGCTTTTCACAAAGCTGATGTGAGCAGGCTGATCCACTGATTTCATTTTTAAAGCAATATACTTATTTGATGGAACGAAAGTAAAGTACAAAGGGTGTAGCTATACTGTATGATAGTGCTGACTCTTTAGCTCTCCAGATATTAGCTGATAATGTGAAAGAGAAAGTAGTACAATAACCAAAGTCAACATTACAGGACTGCAGGTCCTGTTTCAGAGAGCACACCTGTTTACTCAGCACACTGATAAGACTCTTCTCTCTAACACTACACACATGTCTACAAAACTCTGTGAACAAACATTCACAGCCACCTGCTCATCCAGCATATCCTCTGGAATAAAGGTATTAATGAAGAGTTTGTGCTGCAGTAACACTAGATGATACACTAGAGGATGATGCATTGCTGAGAGTATTGGTGAGGTCAGGCACTGTTGTTGAACATTGCTGAGAGTTCTTGACACCGTACAGACACATCTCGTCTGCACTTTAAACATTTATAAAATAAGTTGGGTTGTGTAAATAGTGCTGGTTCACTTGCCTATTATGTAACACCAGACATCAAACTTTACATATTCTGGATTGGGATTACGGACGCAAAAAGGAAGACAGCATTAAAGACTTTAAGTTTTAAGCAGAAAAAAGCTTACTGAAAAAAGAAAACTACTGAAAATGTTTCCAAGATAAAGAATACAAATTTTAATTTAAGGAGAAACTGAAAGGTTGTTTGCACACTATTTCTTTTTCCTTCTTGAATTTTTAGGATATTATTTAACATTGTTTATGGGACTTTTGTCCTACAAACCTGCCAGATAGCCTGAGTTAAAACATACTGTTCACCATCATCCCAGAATTACTCAAACATCCAAATAGAATATTCTGAATTCAATCACCACTTTCATAAATAAGACAAACTATCTACAATGTACAAGTGTTTGAGGTCACCTGTCAAGAATATTTATTCAGTAATAAGACATACAGTGTAGACTGAAATGTTACCCCTACAGCACATCTCTAACCTGAGCCTGCGCTTGGGCAGGGTTCCCACACTGTGGAAGACATCATGCCTTGTTCCAGTACCCAAGAAGGGACGACCCAGTGAGCTCAATGACTTCAGGCCGGTCGCCCTAACATCACATGTCATGAAGACCCTGGAACGCCTCCTCCTACACCTTCTAAGACCTCAGGTCCAACACGCAATGGACCCCCTGCAGTTCGCCTACAGGGAGAAAGTGGGAGTAGAGGACGATCTGCACCTGGTCTCCTGGATTACCGACTACCTCACTGGCAGACCTCAGTATGTGAGGCTGCGGCCTGTACATCAGAGACTGTGGTCAGCAGCACAGGAGCACCACAGGGGACTGTACTCTCCCCTTTCCTCTTCACACTGTACACCTCAGCCTTCAGGTACAACTCTGAGACGGGCCACATGCAGAAGTTCTCGGACGATACTGCTATCGTGGCTTGTGTGAGGGGAGGGCAGGAGGCGGAGTACAGTCTATATTGAGGGGGTGGAAGTAGAGATGGTTAGGACCTACAGGTTATCTCGGACTGCACCTGCACGAGAGGTTAGACTGGTTAGCCAACACTGATATCCTGTACAGGAAGGGGCGGAGCCGACTCTACTTCCTGAGGAGGCTGGGGTCCTTTAACATCTGTAGGAAGCTCCTGCAGATGTTCTATCAGACTGTGGTTTCCAGCTGTCTCTTCTATGCTGTGGTGTGCTGGGGAGGAAGCGTTAGGGAGAGAGACGAGATGTGTCTGGTCAAGCTGGTCAGGCGAGCAGGGTCAGTTGTTGGTGTGGAGCTGGACTCGGTGGTGAAGGTGGCAGAGAGGAGGACACTGCACAAACTGCTGTCTATTATGAATGATGATGGGCACCCACTGCACACCATCATCATGGACAGAAGGAGCGAGTTCAGTGGCAGGCTTAAAAATTTGAGACATCAGGGAAATGTTTAATAGTGAGAGGAAGAGCATCTCCACATGCACAATGCGGAGGGAACTCAAGGGATTGGGACTAAATAGCTGTGTAGCCTTAAGAGTCTTGTCAATGAGGCTGACAGATTGGATTTTGGAGCAATGGAAGGAGGTCAAGTGCTCTGGTAAGTGCAGATTAAGCCTGTTCCAGAGTGATGGGCACATCAGGGTAAGAGGAGAGGCAGCTGAAGCGATGCACCTATCATGTCTA
This sequence comes from Prochilodus magdalenae, assembly GCA_024036415.1. NCBI lineage: Eukaryota > Metazoa > Chordata > Actinopteri > Characiformes > Prochilodontidae > Prochilodus > Prochilodus magdalenae. The sequence goes on from JAMWET010005680.1 coordinate 36,565, forward strand.
GTGCCGCCCGTTTAAGCCTGTTGGGGACAGTGCTATGATACTAACTTTTTAGTATCACTACAATGGCACTACAAGGATGCTAATAAATCCTTGCAAAACATGCAAAACTATCTCTGCCCTTGACCATCTACCTACAACAAGGCATCAGGAAATCTATGATATTCGAAATCATTTGCTTGTTATGTTCATTACCAAGTTGTTTCAAGGTAGTGGACAGTTTGCTGGCATACAAAGTTGATGTTTCAATAGAAAACAAAGTCACCCTCCTATTGTAAAACAAATTTTAACAACAAAGTTTACACAAGCCTGCCAAACAACTTCCCAGGTGTATCAGACATGTGATTAAACAAAGTCAAAAGTAAATACAGTGGGGAAATTCCAAAACACTTCACAAAGATAAAACTCCCCCCTGTCCTGGTCAGTTTCCACTGAAGACACCAAACTAGTTACTTCAGATGAGGTTAAACCCGACATCCACTTTATCTTCTCCAGTACAGTAAGTATGGGCAGCTTTCCAACATCTAAATATCAGTTATTTATGCATGATGTTAAACTTTAATTATTTAAAAAGTGTTTACTAGATTGCCAATTTTAAAGATGTCATCTTATTGCAAATACACAAAAATGTAGGGTTTCGGATTTATATAATAAAAACTAATTTTTTAAAAAGTCACCTTTTCTAACCAGTGTTGCATTATAATTAACTTTGTACACACTGGAAGATGAAATCCAGTCTCTACTACCCTCCTACTTTTTCTCAGATTACTGATCTTTTCTGAAATAAAAGCAACAAGTAAAAATAGAGTAAACAGTACAGTAAAAAACAGAACAGTAAAATAATACCCCACTTTAGAAGAACCTGTACTTCTTTCATAAATATATAGGTATATATGTATATACTAATCAACTAAACAGTAAATTCTAACTTTGTAAACAAGTGGGTTAGAAGGATATACTCGTTTTCTTGTTCTGTTTTTTATATTTAAATCAATCAAACTTTATTTAAATTGGTAATGCATTGGGGGTGAGCCTCATTTACAACAAATGTGGCAAATGACAATGCAGAGGTGAACTACCTTATGTAATTCAAGCACAGAGCTTGCTTGCTGACAGTTTCTTTATCCTGATGTTCAATACAGGACTGTTATAATCTACATTCCCTTTTGATTATGGCCTTACTAGAAAAAAGAAAGCTTGTCAAAATAAAGAACTTCCTCTTACAATGCTATGCTATTTCTGCCCTGTTGGGAAATTCTTCTAGCCTACTGCCATAATGACATCACCGTTACAGTGTCCATCTCCCTGAAGTAGAAATAAAGACGACTTTAGGGTGGTGATGCACATAGTTAGTGATGAGGAGTCAGTTTCAAAACAATTGTAAAGTCAACCAGCAGGTCTGGAAGTCAGGGTCTCAAATAGTCAAAATGCTTGGAGTCCACTCTTTGAGTCTGTTGACTCTGTGTTGAACCAGTGTATCTGGGGAAATGTTTTTTAAAGTCGTGAAAAAGGGACAGAAAGAAAACTGGGTTGTTTTTTTTTCAGGTTCTTGTTAAAATGTCTATTCCACCTTAAACAGCACTACTGTTACATTCTGGTGTTGGCACAACTTGTGACTGCTCCATTGCTTAAGGTGGACTGGAAAAGTCAAAAAGGAACTTGTCTTTTAATACAGGAAACAAGCTTAATTAAACTTTTTTTTTTTTCTTCAAAAATTTCATCCAAAGATGTGAGCAAGTAAGCTTGGTCCCCTTATTAAAAGACTGAAGTTGGGTTCATATTAGCTAGCTTCCGTTTTTTACTTCTCCAAGCCACCTTAAGCGATGGAGCAGTTACACCACACTGTCTGGTGCTGACACCAGAAAGTGCTTCTTAAGGTGGAACAGGAATTTTGTAAGAACCTTATTAAAAAAAAAAAAAAAAAACTTATTTCAGTTTTCACAACAGCCTGTAAAAGACATTTTCCCCTGTACAGTCACTAATAATCATTTGTTGTGAAGAAAAAGACGAGCTGCAGTGCAGGACATGTAGTCAGTGTTTCTGCAGGGTTTGTGCTACAGCGGCTGAGGGCAGTGCCGGCATGGCTTAAAACACTCTTGACTGATTTACACTAAACTCCGTCAGAACTGCTACAGAGGATTAGCAATACCTGTTTTACATCTCATTAAATGATTTCAGATGTTTATTACCTTACCCAGGGCTCCGTGGTCCTGATATTCCTGTACGTTTGAAAGTGCGTGTGCTGCAGTCAGACAGGGGTGCGTTTCCCAAAACCATCGCTGGTAACTACGTTAGCAACTTACATAGTTGGAACGACGCAGCTGCGACGCAGGTGTTTCCCAAAACCATGGTTCAAACTATGGAGGTAACCACGTTGGTAACTGACATAGTCCGAACCATCGTTAAGCGACTACACAGGGTGTGTTTCCCACAAACCGTAGTAGTTTCCACGAAACGTTCGCAAACACTCTGTCCGTTTAAGTTTAGTAGTGTTTGGAACTACAGCTGCTGTATAGCTGTGGTTAGAAGCCTTAGTTTCCTGGTGACCACGTCATCGATGACGCAGGACGCCAGGTAACGTGTCCGTAGCTGAAAATTTACATGAATCTTCTCCGGTGCCAACATTTATACTGTCAAGGCTGTCAAAATTGCTGTGTTTATGCCACCAGTATATAATTGCAATGCAAATAAAAGCGGAGAAACGTATGATCACCTCGCTATCGCATGGCGTTTATCAGATTAGCCCACAGTGCGCCAAATAATGAGCGCCAATCTCAGCGATGTATCTAAGTAATTGCAGTATCAGAGCCTACAGATGCATCGTGTGTGCTAAAAGTCTTCTTCCATTTGTTCCTTCTAAAAGAAGCTTTACATATTATTACCATGTTCATAATGATAATGATGCACATTAATATATTATTAATACTTATATTTATTATTATTATTATTTATTTATTTTTATTAGCATTTGATTGTTGATTCTATTAATATTATAGTTGGATTTTTATAATATGAATAAACATGTGTTTGCCAAAATAAATGTGTTATTACGTGATTTTCGGTCACACTACTTCATTATTTGTGGGGTTTAATGCTTGCCGTATATTTTGATGAGTTGTTATACATTGCTACACAGCTTTTTCCCGCTGTGAAAGTCCGAACCGAACACATCTGGGAAACATGGTGGTTCTGGAGACTATGGTGGTTCAAACCAACATTGTTCAAACTACTTGTGGTACTAACTAAACCTACGACGCTTTCATCTTCGGGTCAACGATGTTTTTGGGTTTACGATGCATCGGACCATGTTAGTTCAGTGCTAACCCCCGTCGTTGTACGTGAAACGCACCCCAGAGGCGGTGAGTAGCCTAGGCCCGTCAGATAAACAGAGCGGGGTGTAGCTGCGGATGCGAGTGGCGGTGAAAAGAATGATTTACAACATTTCTGGGAGAGATGCTGGTGGCTCCGTTCGAAATTGTCAGAGCGTTTCTATGTTGTATGGTCAAGCCCTGGTCCGGAGACGGCAAATCAGATAACTAGCCACATACGATCGACTCCGAGTCACAGCCTGCACTGACTGTAAGGAGTGTGGGAAGACCATGGCCGAGCAGTAGTGGCGTTTGTGACTGGTTCTAATACAATTTAGAATTTGAGCGTCTGAAAAGCACAGTGGCATCTATCAAACACATTACAACGCACCGACAAATGCACCTGCCCCAAGTGTTACCATTTCTTTGTAGAAATTGTGCCTTCAATAAAGAACTTTATGCTGACCCACATTGTTAGTTAATCATTTACAAGTCACTATTCGGGCGTTCAGTTTCGTCACAGCGTATTTAAAAAAAGAAAAGAAAAAGTGTGAACCAATGTAAATCTGCTGTTCTAGATGTTGATGCAGTTGAACAATTTTGGGTGCACCTAACTTTGGTGGTGCTGGTGCGCAGTCTAATATAAAAATACGTATTACGGATGGCGCACCTAGTGCAACCAGTTCAAAAAGTTAGTCTAGAGCCCTGTTACCACACCTATTATTCAAACTTCACAAGAGCAGGCAGTGTCATTCCATGGTTTGTGTTTTAAACACTAAGCAAATACAGTGTCAGAACCTGAAGCTGCTTACTTGGGGAGATAGACAGACTCCCTGTTATGAACAGAATAGTTCAGTTCTGGACAACAGGATCTATAAAGGAACATCAGTTACAAATTACATTTTTGCGATCAAGTTTTTATTGAGAAAAGTACAGCAAGACAACACTGTAGACCATATATTTTCCTTCTTTAGAACCGCCACCCCTATAAATAAAAAAAATATATATATAGAGAGAGAGAAGATGTAGCACAAAAGACCAGAAGTACATTTTAAAATTTGGCAAGCCCAGCCCTCCCTGTGTCTTGTCTTGCTGATGAGCTCTAAGTTTTAAGCGAGGCCTCTTTCCTTTCCATACGAATTTGGAAATCAGTATGTGAAATTTTTCCCAGTAGCCCCTCGGAAGAGTAAAAATTACTCTCTAAGTTACTCTTTTCCACTCTAACTCTATAAGTTACTACTCACTAACATCATCTCCCAAATAAACAGAAGACTCTGCAGAAACACAGCTGCCAGCAATGGCTTCATCAGTTCAGTACAGAAAAATTAACAACGAGGACAACTACATCGTAGACAAGCGCATCTCACAGTGCTGATTACTAAATTGCTGCTCAGCATGGGGTAACAGTACTCGTTCCGCAGTGCTCTCGGAAAACATGTATCTTATCTTTCCGTATTGATTCTGTTTAACCATGAAATATCCAAATTTGTATTGTATCTGACAGAAATACACACTCACTCTAACCGGTTTCCCCAACATGGTTGTTCCGTCCATAGGTACGTGTTCGGTGGCTTTCAGCCTTCATAATATAAACCTTGGTACACACACACTCTGCGACATCCATACGTCTTACTAGAGGCTCAATCCAGTGCCTCCTCATCGATTAACCTCCTGAATATACTAAAGTTTTGAAGACCATTCAACCGCAACTACTCACCATCGGAAGCCTGTCTGGGGTGGTGCTTTGGGGCAGTCTGGAGGGATTCACCTCTTGCCAGTCGTGGGAGCTATCCTGGTCCCCCTTGTCACTCTGGAGTGCCATCTTTTGATCGTAACCGGTGTTGGCCATTGGAAGTTGCAGTTGCTGGTGGGTCGAATTAGCTACCACTAGTCCCAACATCACAGACATGGTTCGACAGAAAACCTCCCGACAGGAAATAGAGGAAATTCTGAATACATTCCAGAATAAAATTTCCCCCATTATCAAATGCCTGAAAGATCTAGAAGTTCTGATTGATGAGATACAAAAAACTGAGTTCACCGAGTCGTCTCACACTACGGATTATTCAAGCCATCTTCGGTTGAAAACTAACCAGAGGTGGGTCTGGAATTAGTATGCAGTTGAACTCATTACGGCTGGTTAACGTTGTTGAAATTGGAAAGGTGGCAGGCACATGGTATCTAAAAACTGTGGAAAGCTAGCTGCAGCGATGACAGGAATGGTCCGTCGGGTCGCTTTCTCTTGTTTGATGACATTGCCGTTCATTACCTAAAGACGTCTATATGAACTCTCATACAAATATATAGAAGAGAAGAAAGAGGGGAGTGAGACATCAGACGTTGTTAAGTTCATTCAGCAAATGAGAAACACTGCTGAACATCTTCAAGATATTCTTCAAGAACTTGAAGTGGTCAAAGAAAAATTCAAAGCAGAACTCACAGACAAACTGGAAGAAACCTAATTCACACAAAAGACTATTTTAGTGAATTATTATCAAATATACATCTTTATATTCACATATAAGCAGATCTATTAGCTGCAGAAGCACTTGATTTCAAGGTAACAATAGGCGATAAATTATTAGAAGAAAACAGCTGTTTATTTACTGAGCTTACACCTGATCAACTGTAAATTAAACACTAGAAGGGGAAAGTTTGTGAACATGGCTTGTAAAAGAACACTGACAATCGTGTGACACGTGTGCGACGTGTGGTCTGTGTGTGGACAGTAGTGTGAGGTGTAAATGTGTGTTTGGAGAGTGTTGAGTGTGAATGGGGTGGACTGAGCTGTAGTTTGTTGAACAGGGCCCTATTCATTCCCTATGGGAAAAATCAGTTTTCCGATGAACACTGTATGGAATCTCTAAGTCAGATTGCTTCAAAAAGCACAGGCACACTATTCGGGTATAGGGTCTACGATCCTGGAAAGTTTGGTGGCTGTAGCTCAAAAACTGTGGGAAGAGATACTGTTTAAATGGGTGGGGAATACAATAAAGAAGGATTAACAAAAACAGGAAGGTTTGTGGTTTTAACAAGCCAACTTAATGGGTGCGGGTTTCATTCTTGAGGTGGGGCGGCGGGTACTCAATTACATTACGGAGCACATGTATATACAATTTGGAATCCTGTAAACTGTGTTTGCATTTTAAACAGATGAGTAGGGAAGACAGTGCCGATTTGTGAAGTACAACAAGTTAGTCCCCAAGGAATATTTATGATAGTTTACACACATCAACGTAATATGTAGCTATAGATTGCGTCATTTAATTAAAATCCTAATTTTAAATACGTGCTGGGAAAAAAATCTCAATGGACGACGCCCCTACACCATACATGAAGGGATATTGCATTTTTGGACTACTGGAAAACAATAGTCCAAATTTAAGTAGGCGTCATTTTCGCTGACTCATTCGCTAGGTGTGTATAGGTTCACGTATACTTTTTCATTTTACAGCAGGTAACTTCTTATAGTTGTCTGCATCACCATCACTCCGGAATCTTTTCGGTCAGCTAAACCATTATTTGCACTACTAAAACAATATAATATTTGAAATAAACAGCACAAAGACATGGCAACCCAACTGTGCATATTTTTGTACTTCTTGTTTTTATTTATCTGTTGTTTAATAACTTATTATTACTTTATTTCTTTAGTTGCTCTAAACATATTTCCTAAAATCACTGTGTTGTGAAGGTGCTTCTTTCGTTAAAACTGTTATTTTTGCACATAAACTAAAGGTGGTCGTGGAATTGGCGTGTATTCCGTTTGCTTGGCATATGAAAACATAAAAGCCGCATGAGGAAATATCACATACAGAAAATAAAGTGTTTTTCTTTGTGTATATGCATTATCTATTTCTTGGATCTTATAGTGTATAAAAAGTTTGCAATGAAAAGTAAGAAAAACAACACATGAAACAATGAAGTAAAACACAGCTTCCCGACAAACAAAGAAAATGTGTTTCTTCCTCCTTGACTCTCTGAACGCTGGTTGCACAATATTTCTAATGAGACTCCACAATGACTACCTCCAATCTTAGCACACCGCTGGCCTACATAAAACGGAAAGCCAAACTAGGATTTCTACCAATACAAACCAGACATGTTACAACATAAAACATGGTGTTTTAACATTAATTAATATTACCATAAAGTAAACGTACAAAGGCACAAACAACCAGCACCTGATCCACCATCCTTTCCATCCCTTTTAGATCTACATACCACCTAGCTATTTTGGTTTACCTGCTTGCAGCATCGAAATACAGCTGCGAGACAGAGAAGTTCGTGTGTTTTGAACATTTTGCGTGAAAATTCCACATATTCCAATAGGTTTTTCATTGATTACTGTGCACTATTAGAGTCTCCAGCTCATACACAGATGCTGAACATAAGTTACATGTGCTAACCAACCAATCATCCAGTATTGGTGCTGATCCAACGCAGAGTCCTGGATCGGTTCACCGCTAAAAATAACTGCTGCAGAACAAATAATCCAGGATAAACCTATTGAATACATTATGAAAGCCTTCAAATCAAGACTGCAGTGATTAACTAGTCCTCTAGATAATACAGTACCTCAGTGTAGCCCACAGACTGTTATGACAGAAGATATGTATATGGGTCTAGAAAAACAGCTTATTTTATACAAATAATTCTTTGCTTTTAATCCCTCAGTAAAAGATGAACCTCGGTCCAAACCAAGAAATTACCGCAACCCCTCTATTGTGTGAGTTTTAAATGACCAACCAGATTCAAGGGGTTAATGTTGTAATATGAAACAGTAAACTTTTTATACACTGCAGGTTTTTGGAGGACACAGCAACTGAGTGTAAAGGGTCACATGACTCCTTCAAGTTTAAATCACACAGCAACACAGCAACTGTTCCAGAGTATTTTGGCATGCACTGCAGTGTAACACAGTGGTTTCAAAGTTCGCCCTTTTAAAGTAATTCTGTCATTAACCTGTCTTGTAAATAAGTAAAAAAGATGGTTTGTAAAATCTATGACAAGAAAGTAACATAAAAAAAAAAAGTAATGGCAAAAACTGTACTAGCAAAATGACTGAAATGGCTCATTCTGATGGCTTCAGTATGCTGGAAATCTGCTAATGGGTAGTATGAGATCTTCTATAGGTATACAGGGTATGGTTTTCTTGTGTATGAAAACTAAAAGGGAAATATATTCTGGTTTAGGGGGTCACTTATAGATCTGCAGAAAGAAAAAAAATAAAGGAGGCACACTCTAAATGAACATACCACATCCGGGTGGATCTGAATGAATGAAATTTCTGATTGAGACATACTTTGTTCTGGACAAGTACCAAAGTGTTTGAAATGTGACTGGACAAGACAACAAAAATACAATCACATACATCATCAATAATGGAAATCAAATTTATTAACCAATGGAGGCCTGGATTTGGAGTCACAATCGGATTCAGGTCTGGGGAATGGGCGGGCCGGTCCATAGCTTCAATGCCTTCAACTTGCAGGAACTGCTGACCCACTCCAGCCACGAGGTCCAGCACTGTCCTGCATTAGGAGGAACCCAGGGCCAACCGCACCAGCATGTGGTCTCACAAGGGGTCTGAGGATCTCATCTCGGTACCTAATGGCAGTCAGGCTACCTCTGGTGAGCACATGGGGGGCTGTGCAGCCCCATACCACTACTGACACGTCTCCTGGTAGCGCCTCCAGGCTCTGGACACTACGCTGACAGACACAGCAAAGCTTCTTGCCACAGCTGGCATTGATGTGCCATCCTGGATGAGCTGCACTACCTGAGCACCTTGTGTGGGTTGTGGAGTCCGTCTCATGCCACCACGAGTGTGACAGCACCACCAACATTCAACAGTGACCAGAACATCAGCCAGAGAGCATAGGTACTGAGAAGTGGTCTGTGGTCCCCACCTGCAGAGCCACTCCTTTATTGAGTGTGTTGCTAATCGCCAATGATCTCCACCTGTTGTCTATTCCATTTGCATAACAGCATGTGGAATTGACTGTCAGTCAGTGTGGCTTCCTAAGTAGACAGTTTGATTTCACAGAAGTTTGATTTACTTGGAGTTACATGGTGCTGTTTAAGTATTCCCTTTATTTTTTTGAGCAGTGTACATTTATCTGGATCACTTTTATAAGCAGCACTCACCCACAGCAACATAGTCTACCCAGGGTTCTCTTGAGGAGGCTTCATTACACTGAATAAACAGTAGGTGGTGCCAAATGCATCCATCTGGAATTTCAGACATTGCATGTGTTAAAGGGCACATACAGGTGCTGGTCATAAAATTAGAATATTGTGAAAAAGTTGATTTATTTCAGTAATTCAATTCAAAAAGTGAAACTTGTATATTATATTCATTCATTACACACAGACCGATATATTTCAAGTGTTTATTTGTTTTATTTTTTATGATTATAACTAACAACTAATGAAAACCCCAAATTCAGCATCTCAAAAAATTAGAATATCAATTAAGACCAGTACAGAAAAGGATTTTTAGAAATGTTGGCCGACTGAAAAGTATTAAGACATGAACAGTATGAGCGTGTACCGCACTCAGTACGTAGCTGGGGCTCCTTTTGCCTGGACTACTGCGGCGTGGCATGGAGTGGATCAGTCTGTGGCGCTGCTCAGGTGTTATGAGAGCCCAGGTTGCTCTGATAGTGTCCTTCAGCTCTCCTGCATTGTTGGGTCTGGCGTATCGCATCTTCCTCTTCACAGTACCCCATAGATTCTCTGTGGGGTTAAGGTCAGGCGAGTTCACTGGCCAGTTAAGAACAGGGATACCATGGTCCTTAAACCAGCTACTGGTAGCTCTGGCACTGTGTGCCGGGGCCAAGTCCGGTTGGAAAATGAAATCCACATCTCCATAAAGCTGGTCACCAGCAGGAAGCATGAGGTGCTCTACACCTTCCTGGTAGACGGCTGCGTTGACCTTGGACCTCAGAAACACAGTGGACCAACACCAGCAGATGACATGGCACCCTAAACCATCACTGACTGTGGAAACTTCACACTGGACCTCAAGCAGTGTGCATTCTGTGCCTCGCCTCTCTTCCTCCAGACTCTGGGACCTGGATTTCCAAAGGAAATGCAGAACTTACTTTCATCAGAGAACAGAACTCTGGACTCGCTAGCCCCCAGCAAGAGCAGTCCGGTCCTGTTTGTCTTTAGCCCAGGCGAGACGCTTCTGACGCCGTCTCTTGTTCAAGAGTGGCTGGACACGAGGACTGCGACAGCTGGAACCAGTGTCCTGCATACGTCTGTGCGTGGTGGATCTTGAAGCACTAACTCCAACTGCAGTCCACTCTTTGTGAATCTACCCCACAGTTTTGAATGGGTTTGGTTCCACACTTCTCTCCAGGGTGCGGTTATCCCTATGGCTTGTACACTTTTTTCTACCACACCTTTTCCCTCCCTCCGCCTCTCTATTAATGTGCTGGGACACAGAGCTCTGTGAACAGCCAGCCTCTTTACCGATGCCCCTTTGTGTCCTGCCCTCCGTGTGCAAGGTGTCAGTGGTCGTCTTTTGGACAGCTGTCCAGTCAGCAGTCCTCCCCATGGCTGTGTAGCCTACAGAACTAGACTGAGAGACCAGTTAAAGGCCTGTGCAGGTGTTCCGAGTTAATTAGCTGATTAGAGTGCGGCACCAGGTATCTTCAATATTAAACCTTTTCACAATATTCAAATTTTCTGAGGTACTGAATTTGGGGTTTTCATTAGCTGTCAGTTATAATCATCTAAATTAAAAGAAATAAACATCAATCTGTGTGTAATAAATAAATATAATAAACAAGTTTCACTTTTTAAAGGGAATTACTGAAATAAATAAACTTTTCACAATATTCTAATTTTATGACCAGTACCTGTAGTCACCTTTTCTGATATTTTATGAGAACACGCCAAAACATACATCAACCTTTTCAGTCTGCAGTCTAAAAAAACTGGCTGTTTAACTCTTACAAATACAGTCGGGGCATTAGTGTAAGTGTACGAATTAAGCCCATGCACCTTTAAGCCCACTTTCAACTTTAATGCCAATTTACAAAAAAAGTAACATCTATTTTGCCATCCATTACTTTATCCAATGAAACGGTTTGTTCCTTCCATAACATTTTTTATTCCATACAAATCACATGTGCCATTATTGAGTTAGCCCCACCCAAGTGTATACAGTCTCAGGACTCCTGACAAGACAACACCTTAAAATGTTGGTGTTTTAGGGCCTGTCAGAAATCATCCATTTTCAGCCACATCTTTAGTACGTACATTAATATCATGTAAAATAAGAGGTAAATGTACCAACTTCAATATAGAAATAAATAGTACTTTGCCTAATTATACTATTTACCTTCAAATGGAAAGATGAGTTTTATGAGCTAATCTCATACTAACACCCCTAGCTGTGTTAATACACTGCCACAAGAATTAAGGTTGTCAGCTACAAATAGTAAGCATGGTGTTATTCATTTAACATTGATATTTAGATAAATGTACCATAAATTGTTCTGTGGAGCTCATACATTTTTTAAAAGTTCTCTTTACAGGTGGCCTTAAATGGTACATCCATCAAAAGGCGCTTTTAGGCTCAGGGGCTAGCTAGAGAATTGGTCAAATAGGGGAAAACTGGAGGTTAACAGTAATACGCTATATAACTTCTCGTTATAGTCTTATAGTAAAAGTCTTATATTGTACTAGCTTGAACTAAAATGATTGAATTAAAATGAATTAAAATAATTGCTTACACATATTAATGTAAACAATTAAAGGCAATTTATTTACCTGAAACAAATAACAAAAACATTTAAATTAACAGTGTACATATCAGTGCAAATATGTGCAAGGCATGTGGCATACCTGATTTTCTTTGAAAAATGTACACAAAGATAAACAACAAATCAACAAGAGCATTTTAAAACACACACAAATGTGTCCAATGTAAATAACAAATATATGTATGATGTTTGCAAACAGTAGCTTTTCAGTTGCCAAGATTCGTCAATGAAATGCGCGGTCATAGAGAGGTATGGCTCTGACGTTCTACTTGACCATAAATCTGCCGTGGTGGCAAAATGTGCAACGTCTTTTAGCTTATGCTCCAGAGTTTGGCGACATGATTCATACAGCTTAGGCAGAGCAGTGTGACTGAAATATTTTCGACCAGGCAGTTTATATCTTGGGTCTAGAGTGTTTAACACTTGTTTGAAGCCATCTCTCTCAACAACTTGAACAGGCATCATGTCTTTAGCGATATAATTTGTGACTGCATTTGTTATCTCTTGCCATCTGCTGCCTTTTTTGTCGTAGGGCACTTTTCTATTGAGTGACTCCGCTAAAGTTTGCTGAGTTTGTGTTTTGGGTACCTTAGGTGGTTTAGGTTTGTCTTGGGCAGCGGGCTCCCGAAACTTTTCATACTCTTCATACTCTTTGCGATGGTTTGCACGGAGATGATGGAACAGGTTAGTTGTCGAGCTATCTTTAATGGCAACCGCACTACAGAGTTTACATATTGCCGTTGTTTGAGTAATGTCCGCCTTTTCGAATCCAAACCACCTCCACGCGAGTGAAGATGATCCTCGTCTGGGAATTAAATCCAGGGTAGTAGACTGAGAGGCTGACGGTGTCTGAACATCTTCCTCTGGGACAGCGTGCTCGCTCATTTTCGCCGTTGTTTTAGCCAGCTATACTAGCGTTAGCTTCAGCTTATGCTAGTACAATGTATGGGCACACTCAACGCGCACGCGCAGCAACCTATACTAAAGCTAGACGCGTGGAGTCAATGCGCTCTGATTAATGTTTTTCCCTCAGTGATTAGCATACTCGATAACGTCAGCTTGCACATCGTTAACACATCAATTAAGATATTATCGTGGACGATATATATCGCACACTCCTAGCTGGCACGCATCGTATTAAACTACGCATCAAACCAGACAAAAAGCTCTGATTTCAGTTTAAACACACCTGAGAGAGAGGGTGGAGGAGGTGTGTCTGCAGTCTGGGATTATTAAACCCTGTCAGAATAAAACCCTCACAGAGAAACGCCCCGTCTTAAAGTGTGAGGTCAGCGTGAGCTCTATGTGCTGGGTATAGGTATAGTAGACTCTGCTGACGGTCACTCCAGAGCACCATAGAAACAGATGGTTCAGCAGAAGAACACATGCCCAATGAAGAAACTTAGATTAAAAATGTAAATAAATGTCGCAAATGTTAACATATAAAGAAAAAACTGTGATACATTTAAGTTATATACAACTATTTACAACAAAACGCACGAAGCATTCAAAGCTGGCTTTCCTTTTCATGAACAGCCCATGTTGTCCATACACTCCTCAGACCATGAAGAGTAGAAGACCCCGACGTCGGCGTGTGACGTCATTCACTCCACCATAGCGCGTCTCCAAACTCAACATCCGACTGCCTTCATTGCCATATCAGGTGACTTCAACCACGTCACTATGGCCAGGACACTACCAAACTTCACACAGTATGTGGACTGTCCCACCAGAGAGGAGAGAACACTGGACCTGCTGTATGCTAATGTTAAGGATGCATACAGCTGCTCCCCCCTCCCCCCTCTGGGTGGGTCTGATCATAACTTGGTCAACATTAGCTCAAAGTATGTGCCTCAGGTAAAGAGTCAGCCTGTGACCACGAGGACAGTGAGGAGATGGTCAGAGGAGACTTCTGAAGTGCTGCAGGACTGCTTTGAGACTACAGACTGGACAGCACTCTATGAGCCTCATGGAGAGGACATTGACAGGCTCACAGAGTGCATCACAGACTACATCAACTTCTGTGTGGACTCCACTGTCCCAACCAGGACTGTTAAATGTTACCCAAACAACAAGCCGTGGGTAACAAAGGACATTAAAGCCCTCCTCAACAAGAAGAAGAGGGCTTTCAGAGCTGGAGACCGGGAGGAGGTGAGAACGACCCAGAGGGAACTGAAGAGAACCATCAGGGAGGCTAAAGACGGATACAGGCGGAAGCTGGAGTGGAAACTCCAGCAGAACAACATGAGGGAGGTCTGGAGTGGTATGAGGACCATCACCGGCTTCAGGTCCAGCAACGACAGGGGAGTAGAGGGCAGTGCGGACAGGGCCAACTGCAAGCTCTGATCTCCCCCTCCCTGACTCCTCTGCTGCCTGGCCTCAACAGCCCACTCCACTCCACCCCCCTCCTCCTCCTGATAGCCTCCCCCCCTCCTGCGATAGTCCACTTCACACCCCCTCTCCTCCCCCACCAGTCTCCTCTACAGTGAATTTCTCCGCTGACCAGGTGAGAAGACAACTACAGAGACTCCACATGAACAAGGCTGCGGGCCCTGATGGGGTCCCCCCCAGGGTGCTCAAAGCCTGTGCCACCCAACTTTGTGGAGTCCTGCAGCATGTGTTCAACATGAGCCTGTGTCTCCAGAGGGTCCCTGTGATGTGGAAGACGTCCTGCATTGTTCCTGTGCCAAAGACTCCGCGGCCCAGTGACATCAAGGACTACAGGCCAGTGGCACTGACGTCACACATCATGAAGACCATGGAGAGACTCGTCCTGGAACAGCTCCGGCCCATGGTCCAGCCACTTCTAGACCCCCTCCAGTTCGCCTACCAACCTCGTCTGGGAGTTGAGGATGCCATCATCTACCTGCTGAACCGAGTCTACGCTCACCTGGATAAGCCAGCCAGCACTGTGAGAGTCATGTTTTTTGACTTCTCCAGTGCATTTAACACCATTCGGCCTGCTCTTCTGGGTGACAAGCTGAACGTGATGCAGGTAGACGCCCCCCTCGTGTCCTGGATTGTTGACTACCTGACTGGCAGACCACAGTATGTACGCCTGCAGCACTGTGTGTCAGACAGAGTGGTAAGCAACACTGGAGCCCCGCAGGGAACTGTCCTCTCTCCCTTCCTCTTCACCCTCTACACCACAGACTTCAACTACTGCACAGAGACCTGCCATCTTCAGAAGTTTTCTGATGACTCTGCAGTAGTGGGATGTATCAGCAGGGGTGATGAGGATGAGTACAGGGCCACGGTGAACGACTTTGTTGCGTGGTGTGAGCTGAACCATCTGCAGCTCAACGTGACAAAGACAAAGGAGCTGGTGGTGGACCTGAGGAGGGACAAAACACAGGTGACCCCTATTTCCATCAAGGGGGTCAGTGTGGACACTGTGGAGGACTATAAATACCTGGGTGTTCACATTGACAATAAACTGGACTGGGCTAAGAACACTGACGCCCTCTACAGGAAGGGCCAAAGTCGTCTCTATTTTCTGAGGCGTCTGAGGTCCTTCAACATCTGCAGGACTATGCTAAGGATCTTCTATGAGTCTGTGGTGGCGAGTGCCATCCTATACGCTGTTGCATGCTGGGGCAGCAGGCTGAGGGTGGCAGACGCCAACCGACTTAATAAACTGATCCGGAAAGCCAGTGATGTTGTGGGTGTGGAGCTGGACTCGCTGATGGCAGTGTCTGAGAGGAGGACGCTGTCTAAGCTGCAGACCATCATGGATGACGGCTCCCATCCTCTCTATCACACAGTGATGAGTCACAGGAGCATATTCAGTGCAAGACTCATCCAGCCAAAATGCACTACAGAACGTCACAGGAGGTCATTCCTACCTGTGGCCATCAGACTTTATAACTCCTCCCTTAGAGCACGACACCATTCACATGTACAGTAATAACAGCAAAACAATAATTTAATTATGTGTGCGACAGCTCAAAATGTGCAATAATTTTCTGACTTCTGAACACTTACTGCTGCTAACAGTATATCTGTACTCATTATTATAGCCACAGCCACTTTACTTTTATTTGATCTTTATTGTATTATAAGACTTTATATAGGTGTACATATTAAAAATTTCTCTCTTGTTGTAAATTATTATTGTTTATTCTAAATGGTTGCTACTGTAAAAACTGCAATTTCCCCCTGGGATTAATAAAGTATTTCTGATTCTAAATCTGATTCTGAAATAAAATCTGTGAAGCTGTGAAAAGCCTAAACTCTCTGAAGAGCTAAATTCAGCTACGTAATTTACAAAAATGCTTTCAAATGTATGTCGATGACTGACTACAGTTTAGGTTACATAACCTGATACATGAAGCTGTTACTCCTTTGGAGAGACAGAGCACCATCCTGGGTTTATCATCCAACATTGGTATCCAATGCTCTGATCTCTGAATACAATCAAATCTTAACAGCAATGTTGCAACATCTAGTGCAAAGTCTCAGCAGAAGAGTAGAGTCTGTTACTGCAGCACAACTACCTATTAATACTGACCTGAAGATACACAAAAACACACACACACAGACACACACACAAACACACAGACACACAGAAACATGCACACTGACACGCACAGACACACACACACAAAAACAGACAGACACACACACAGACACGCACACACACACACACACACAGAAACATGCACAGACACCCACATACACACACAGACACACACACAAAAACAGACAGACACACACACACAGACACACACACAAAAACAGACAGACACACACACACAGACACACACACAAAAACACACAGACACACACACACAGACACACACACAAAAACACACAGACACACACAAAAACAGACAGACACACACACACAGACACACACACAAAAACAGACAGACACACACACACAGACACACACACAAAAACAGACAGACACACACACACAAACACACACACAAAAACAGACAGACAAACACACACACACAGACACCCACATACACACACAGACACACACACACAGACACGCACAGACACGCACAGACACGCACACACACACAAAAACAGACAGACACACACACAAACACACACACACACACACACACACAGACAGACACACAGAAAACACACATACGCAAACACACACACAGACAGACAGACTCACAGACACACAAACACACCTTTAACATAAACAGTCTGTTTACTTCTCAGGGATGAATGTGGGAGTTTCAGTTTTTCTGGACATACTAAACCAGGACAGAGGTGTAGTACACAACCACTGTCTTTTCAGGAAAAGATCATGTTGACTGTGTTTCAGCATTACTGACAGGCTAATGTCTGTAATGACAACTAGAGTGCCACCAATTTATACAGCATACGAGATGAAGAGAAAGTGAAACTAAGATGCAGGAAGGAAGCTGGGCAAGTTCATCATTCACCGTTATTTTAAACAAGCCTCCCCTCCCCTCACCATTTTCTACTGAGGACCAACCACGCGACACCTTTCAGATCAGGTCCTTTACTTCAGATGATCCCACCTGATGAATCCTAAATTCTGGTAAGTGAACTCCGTGTAACATTAGAAAGACATCTAGACACCAGTAAATATTACTGTACACCATAAACTAGTCTGTGTGACATCATAAACATGGACAGCAAGAAACACTACTGTAAACATACGAGTATACTATACCGTAACATACCGTAAACTACACTACAGCTACCGCTATGATGTCTACGGACACGTGAGAGAGAAACGCTTCTGTGTTCAGTTACACTAAAAGAGTGTAGTACAAACTAGGTGTGGGGGATATGACAGAAACACAGCATCGAGATACTATAAGACGTTTTTTAACATCTATGTGCATCACTTTATTTGGCTTTTCTGATGTTTTGATCACTCAGATCAGACCAGAAAAAAGTATACGGTATTACCCTGTTCTTTGCAGACTATGTTAAGGTTAATTTAATTAAACAATAGACTAAAATCTCTCTAATAACAACCAACCTGCACCACACGAGATCAATAAAGTGAAAGTAAATAGAAATAGCCGTAAATAGCCATGGAAAACCTCACCACATCCAACAGAGCAGACAGCATTTTCCTCCAGTCTAATTATGAGCACACCTGATGCCTCTAAACTCTTGTGAGTTTAGTCTGTGTTTACACAAATAGACAGCAGAAAATACTACTGTATACTACACGGTATACTACATAATAACATATTAATGATGTGTACAAATATACATCATAAGAGCATGGTCTGCAAGGCATAGCTAAGGCTAGCTATCTTACCTTCAACTGGACAGCACATAAAACCACTAACAACCAGAACATGAAGATGTGGGTTCATAGGATACCTTACAAATCCCACAGTGCAGTCAAGGATCTCCAAAGGGCCAGTTTGGGGTCTACCAGTGAGTACTAACGTTAGAGCCCACTGCCACCAAACTGTATGTTGGTCAATTGCTGTGAGACTATAATTCAGCTCATCAGCTGCAGCCTCTTCTCAGTGCAGAGAAAGATCTAGAAATATGATAACTAAGTAGCGCTTCCTCTTCTCAGTGCAGAGAAAGATCTAGAAAGATGATAACTGAGTAGCGCTTCTTCTTCTCAGTGCAGAGAAAGATCTAGAAAGATGATAACTGAGTAGTGTTTGTTCAGGTTGCGTATGTGTGAGGCGACAACATCAAACAGAGACTTAGTAGGCTAAAAGTGAAAGCTAAAAGTGGTTTTGGGTATCGTATTTTTCAGCTATACAGCTAGCTGCACAATATATACCCAAGAAATCCTCCAAGGAACAAGCATGTTGTTTAATTTGGCAGGATTTAATGTTGGAAAAATAATTTTGTAAAACTGAAAAAGAACATGATACAAACAAGGTAAGTATCTGTAAGAACTAAATGATAGCTATCATACATCCACAAAAACCTGTTGATACAGTCTGAAGCCATGGACCAAACCAAAGAAATGCTCCCTCCACAAGTCCATGGTAGGGCTGCACGATATTGGAAAATTTTAACATTGTGATATTTTTCTTTTATGCGATATATATTGCGATATTTAATATATAATTAGCACTTTTCACCAGATTTGGTCAAAAGTCATGAGAAGTAAATGACAATAATGCATGTTTCTTACCCGAAATAAAGGGTACACATTAGGAATGTAACATGAGTAAACATTTTATTTAACAATCAAATCTTTTTTTGAAGTTGTAAACATCATTAAACCAAAACTACAAAAAAATATCAGCTATACATTCCCTGGAGTGGTATACATAAATACAACCTAAATGTCATGGTGCTATAAAACAAATAACTTTAGGCTATAATAAATATCCACACAGCACCTTTGATTCACAAATGTTTTAAAATAAACTTTAACAGTAAGGAACAGTAAGTAAAGTCAGTAAAAACAGACTGCTGGTGATCATATCCAAACAAATAAAGATGAAATAAAACTTGCTGCTTGCAAACAATGGCGTCATTGATCCTCACTGATGAAGTGGACAGCAAGACTTATCCTTATGATCCGCTGTCCGGTTGGACCACCTGTCTGTTGTAGCTGCATAACAGTGATCTTGCGACAGCTCCGTTTCAACTTGTGCCTTGCACTTGTCGTATAACTCTGGGACGGCGATTTGAGAAAAATACGTGAGCGACGGTATTACATGCCGCTTATCACGTGACCGGATCGTGTTTTTAAAGCCCTCGTTGCGAACTGTGTTAACCGGTACCGTGTCTTTCGCGGGGTGAAGCGTTATCGCGTCAGTGATTTCTCGCTGTGGTTTGGGACCTCTCTCGTATGGTGAGACACTGGCGAAGGCATCTGAAACAGTTCGCTGCTTTGGGTAGCATGCTGCTCGTCATACAGAGCTTTTAAATGGTCAAACACATTAGTTGTGTTGCCTCGTGTCGTGGCAACAACTGAAAGACAGGGTCAACAAATTCCCCCCTTTCTGTAGCTGAAGTAGCTCCAAATATCTGACGTTGAGTTCCTTTTTGCAATTAAATCCTCCCTTTTCCTAACTTTTCCTACAGCTCCTCGCTCACTTTCTGTGACTGTGGTTAACGAGTGGTGGTGGGGCGAGGGCGGGTGTAGTCGGGGTTTTGGGGGTGGCGGGAGATCATTGGATGCTTCATTGTGCACACAGGAACTAAATGTCACTAGCAACAAATAGCGAAAAAACAATATTGGAGCAGGATATAAAGGATATTGGGCAGATAATCTTCCTCTGGTATGTAAAATAAGAACAGTGTGATTCTTCTTATTGTGTAAAGCAGCAAAAATATTGCAGCATGACGTGTTCGTTCAGTGACATCGCACGTCCTGCGATGTGACTATTGCACATGCGCACATCGCGATGACGATGCTTAAATGATATATCGTGCAGCCCTAGTCCATGGCATACAATGAAAGTCTACTGGCACTTCCTGTTCCGGTTAGTGCAGTCACAAGGTTTACAGGGTATTATTCACAGCAAATATATGATTATATTTGTATTACAGACATCACAAATCCTGGTTCCCATCACCACCACTGGAAAGAATAGTTTCACTAAGGTAAGCTTCTTTTAGCTTCTCTGCACATTTTGATATCAAACCAATCTGAACTACTTTGTTTACTACTAAATTATGCTGAACTTTTGAAAAACATAACTGAATACAATTCCCCTTTTAAACACCTGCTGGATTAGTTATCCAAGGAGGTGATGTAATTAAATTCATTAACGTGACTTTAATCAAGTATTTATCTACAGGCCAGTCTAGTTTTACTAATAAAAAAAAGTTGGTTTTTACTAATAGTTCCAGAGCAAAATACATTCTGCAATTAATCAAACCAGAGTTCCAAAAAGGATGACTGTGATCTACAACATTTTTGATGTCCTAATTAGTAAAAGAATCAAATATTAAATATTAAAAACTTCCTCTCACAGGGAAGTGCTATGTCTGTTCTTTACTAACCTAATTTAGTCTGATATTAATTCTAAGTTAACAGTTTTTGCTGTTCCGAATCTGTGCTGATCAAACTACACCAAAGCAAGATTTCAAAAGAATAACTATTTTACATGGTATCAAATGATTCTTAAGAATCTGTTAGTGTACAACAGCTACAAACACTACACTCATTCAGATAAACGATCTGAAAGACCATCAGTTACTGAGAACTAACATCATCTCTCAAATATACAGGAAGGTCTGAAGAAACACGGATCCCAAACATGAGCTCCAATGAGAACAGAAGAATTTACCGTAAGAACAGCGCCGACAGTGACAACAGTGCTGATTCCAGTCTTTCTTATTTAAACAGAAATATCCATATTAATCCATATTAATTATCTACAGAGATGTTAACTGATGAGTAAAATGTCCCCACCAGGTGTCCCACGAGGCGGATCTCTCCTTTCAAAAATAAAACTGTACACCAAACTCTTTGACAGCAACGTCTCAGAGCTCCAGGCCCTCATCGATAAACTGAAAGGAATAACTGATGGTTTGGAGGCCACTCACCGAAGCACCACCATCGGAAGCCTGTCTGGGGGGGTGATTGGGGCAGCTGGAGGGATCACCTCCATCGTGGGAGCTATCCTGGCCCCCTTTACTCTGGGTGCATCTTTGATCGTAACAGGTGTTGGCATTGGAGTTGCAGTTGCTGGTGGTGTAACAGGAGCCGTGTCCAACATCACAGACATGGTTCGACAGAAAACCTCCCGACAGGAAATAGAGGAAATTCTGAATACATTCCAGAAAATAATTTCCCCCATTATCAAATGCCTGAAAGATATAGAAGTCCTGCTTAATGAGGTGCAAGCAATGGAGCTTAATGAGTCGTCCACACAGAGAATACAAGCCATATTCGGAATAACTAGAGGGGCTGGACATGCAGTTGAACTCATCCGGCTGGTTAACGTTGTTGAAATGGGAAAGGTGGCAGCACAGGTATCTAGAACTGTGAGAGCAGCTGCAGCGATGACAGGAGTGGTCTCGGGTCTCTTTCTCTTGTTTGATATTGCCTTCATTACCAAAGACGTCATAGAACTCAGACAAATAGATAAAGAGAAGAAAGACGGGAGTGAGACATCAGACATTGTTAAGTTCATTCAGGAAATGAGAAACACTTGTGATCACCTGACAGGAACAGTGAAAGAACTTAGGAGGCATAGAAAAAAATTTAACGCAGAGATCACAGCCAAACTGCAGGGGTACTAATCTACATTAACACATCTGAATTCTAATCACGTTTGTTGGCCCTTCTGACTCTTGCTTGTCCATTTGGTTTCATGACTCTGCCAGCTCCCTTTGGGATGTTTGCCTGTATTCTCTTGTCTAGCTGCACTGCTAAAATGTTAATAAACCCTTGCTCTGCTTTAAGCTCAGCACGCGTCAATTTCTTTTTTTTTAGTGGTTGGTTGGTATGTACTGTTTAAATGGTGCTGGTTCACTTGCCTAATATCTACCACCAGAAATCAAACACTAATCAAATAAACCAGGCCGTGGATGTATTAAACAACGGAAATGTATTAGACAGATTTTTTGTTTTTGAAAGTTTCCAGACAGCACTACATAAAAATGAGTTCTCAATGAAAAAATAAACAGTGACAGACAGACTGACCTTACTACAAATGGTGTTCAGCTATGCAAAAGTCCCAGGTTGCCAGACAGGTTGGTTTAAGCAACCATATTGTCCGCTATCAGAGTGCAATTTAAACTTATGACAAGCAGCATTTTCATCAACAAGACATAGCATCTACAATATGTACAAATAAAAAGAAGAAATAAAGATCCATAGTGTTTTAAATGCTCTCACGTCAGGAGAAACTACTCTGCTCCTAATGATTAAATCTGTGGCTATTATGACATTAAAAAACAGTTATGCATTCTTTGCTACGGGCTTTCTTTTCCCAAAAGGTTTAGACTTAAACCTTTGCAAGTGTCTACACAAAATAAACACTACACTTAATAAACCACAGCCTGATTTCTAGAGTAATTCCGATCACCTTGACTCCTGTACGCTGGTCCTTAGGGAGAGATATTTATGATGGAGAAGCTGAGAGGGAATTCTGCTGCAGGTTAGAGTGTTCTATTAAATGTCTTTGGGTCACTGTATGGAGAAGACTCACCCACAGCCATGTAGTCGGTCTACTCTGGCCAGACAGCAGGTGGCGCCAAAACCCGTTCATCCGGAATTTCATCAACAGCGCCTGTTAAAAGGCATGTCATGAATTTTCCTCACTTTCTAAAATGGACACTGTTTGAGTGTACAGTCACTTTTCATGATGCCATAATTTACAGCTGCGTTTTTCTTTAGTCTGTTTAATTCATAGGGATAAATGTGGGAGCTGTGGTCTATCTGGATAAAACACATAACCTTTATATATTTGATTTATTATATTTTGTTTATATTATACTTTGATTTTTTGATTTATTTATTTAGTTATTTTCACTTTCAGGGGTTTTGTAATGTACAAGAAGTATACATGAAGCACTGTCTGCAGTTTCTTAGAATCTGTGTATAATAATATACAGTTGCTGGAGGATGGTTTCCACGAACGCTGATCAGTTCAGTAGCTCCAAAACAGGTCATGCTGAGCCACAGATATTGATTTAAAAGAACTAAAGATTTTTGGCTTCTGAATGAAGTGATGAGGCTCTACTATGCTACTTTCAAGGCATCTCTGTTGGTCTGTTCTGCTGAGAATTCAAAAAATATTTAAATTTTTTTAAAAACAGCCAGACAGTTTCTACGGCGCTTCATCTACGGGTTCGTGATTATGGATATTTTCCATAATCCACGTGCCATTTTTTCTTGATCAAAAAGTGGTGAGGCACTGCCTCAGGTACTCTGGAAAGTGGCTGGTCAAATGACCTGTTTAATTGGAAAGGTGGCAGCACAGGTATCTAGGACTATGAGAGTAGCTGCAGCGATGACAGGAGTGATCTCAGGTCTCTTTCTCGTGCTTGATATATTCTTTATTAGCAAAGACGTCAAAGGAGTCAACGAAATAAAGAGACAAAGAGAATAAAGACGGTAGTGAGACATCAGACACCGTTAAGTTCATTCAGGAAATGAGAAACACTGCTGAACATCTTCAAGACACACTGAACAAACTTCAGGACATCAAAGAAAAATTCTAAGCCGAATTCACAGACAAACTGAAAGACTACTGTACTAAATAGTTTATACTGACTGTTCACATGTAAGCCAGATGTTCTATTAGCTGAACAAACATCTGATCACAACACAACAGCTGAGGAATGATTCAAAGAGCATACTTAATTATTTACTTAGCTTATACCTGATTAACGTACTATTTAACATCATATGATTATATTACTCAGTTACATTTAATATATGTATGCATTAACACTAATCAGCTAATTACAAGTTTCATGTTTGTGTTTATAAACAGATGAATAATAATAATAATAATAATAATAATAATAATAATAATATTTTAATAATTATAATGAGTCAGAGAGAATCTGTAGGGATCAAGTCAAACAGAAGTCTGTCCACAAGTAAATCTTTCAGAAAGGATGTTAAAGGGAGTTTAAACATGACAAATCAGCATATAGGTAGATAGAAAACCGTAACACCATCCAGCCGCATGAGTTCAGCTGTATTTTACAGTTAAACATAAAATATTCCTGTCACTTCAAATGTAGAGCATCTATTTTCATTTAGAACCAGAACCAGGGCACCCTTTGGTCAGCTGAACCACTGATCTCTGCTTTAACTAAAAAAAAAAAAAAACACAACAACAAGCAACTCATCACATTCCAAATTTATCATTTATTTACTGTTATAAGACTGTATTGTTTATCTATTGTTTAACTATCATCTGTCATTATCTGCTCCAAACAAATCACAGTAAAGGTGTCTTTTTGTTTGTGCATATGATTAATAAAAATTGGTGTCTGGGAAAGCTTCAGTTTACTGGAAAAAATGATTCAATTCAGGTCTCACACCGATCAGCCAACAAAAGTGTTCGGTGGGGCAGCGTCCTATGGATTTCTAGCGTCCTGTGCCCACTGATGAAGGACTAGAGGATGACCAACACTGCACTGTGCAGCAGCAGATGAGCTATCGTCTCTGACTGTCCATCTACAAGGTGGACCAGCAAGGTAGGAGTGTCTAGTAGAGTGGACAGTGAGTGGACACAGTGTCTCAACACTCCAGCAGCACTGCTGTGTCTGATCCACTCACACTGACAGGAGCTGGTATCATAGTAACACAAAGTAAATACTGAAGACTCCACAGATTTATGCATTATAACTAAAATGTGTCTATTAAGAGAAATATCTGAATCCCTGAAATGTACAATAAAGAAGAATGCTAAAGCTTTTAATATTATTTTAGTAGATTTAGTTACATTTACTGGAATGAGTCTACTGACGATTATGCCAAAGTGTGACCACTAGTGAGAATATCAGGACTGAAAATCACTGCGGATG
The DNA here is from genome assembly GCA_024036415.1 of Prochilodus magdalenae. NCBI lineage: Eukaryota > Metazoa > Chordata > Actinopteri > Characiformes > Prochilodontidae > Prochilodus > Prochilodus magdalenae. Next base: position 62,081 of record JAMWET010005680.1, read on the forward strand.
GTAACACAAATAAATGAGACCCACACTTTGTGTTATTACAGGAAAGATGTGGGACCTGGAAGGAATTACCAGTGACATACCCATGGTGGACAAAGGTTTAGAATAGTCTATGTAAAAAATCAAATGCCTGCTAACTTCAACATCTGACCAATGGGAAGACACTGGGTCTTTCCCGGCCGTTCCTTCAGCTCTTGTCTGAAAATCCTGGGCCGGATACAGACCTTGACTAACCCAGTATCTTACAAAGGGCAGAGGCTTTAGGTTTAACCCCACAGGATCCACACAACACATCATAGAACATCATAGAGAACACCCAATGCACTGTACAACAGTCAGAGGGTCTGACCAGATGACCGACTCTAAAGAGGTTTTCCTTCAGTTTAAACTGAATCTGCCACGAGGATAATAAGACACTCTGGGAACTCGATGAGGATAGCAGTAGCGATACTAGGAACTGGCAGTAAGTGCACGTTGCTGTGCTGGGATCAGGTGTTTACGGATGAGGAGACACTGAACAAACTAAGAAAGAAATTAAGGTCAGTACTTTATCCAGAGTACAGGCAGAACAGGATGAACTGAGTTTTCCAGGTGTTGTAAACTACACGGTTGGATCAAAAAGACTATTCTTGCCAAGACTGTGACACCAGTGCATGAATACGTCCTGCATTAGGATGGTGAGGTTCCTGTAGATGACCAGTTTACAAGTGTTGGGTAAGACAATGAAACATGGAGATGGACTTCAACAGCTCCTTGAGATGAAACACCAAGCCAAGCGATGAAGAAAAATGGGTACAAAGAAGCTGCGCTGTATGTAAGCCCTATAGCCTACCAAGGAGCAAGAGCAGCACTGGACATCTGTCAAAGTACTAATCGAGTAAGCCCTACCAAAAACAACCAGAGAAGATCAAACACAACAGGGATCATTCTAGGGTAACAGTACGTGTGGAGATCTTTTGTTCAAACTGCACGTTCCTACACATGACCTGTTCCTGGCATGTACCTCAATAAGTATTTGTCTTTAATTAAAGACATTGTGTCCTATATACACAGTGTCCTATATACACAACCTTCTCCTATGCTGGAATAGAAAAGTCTTCAGCAGGTTTAAGTGAAAGCCACACCACTCAACATTCCAATACTCCCAACATTCCTCCCTTAAATTTAGTGGACAGATTGTGTTGCCATGTTTACAGCTTTGGCGTGGTAAGATTTTACAGGCATATAAATTGTCTTTAAACACTTTTCTTTGAACTTTTCTTGAATGTTCCCACTTCACTACTCACACAAGAAAGGCAAGGAAAAAAAATGTTAAAAAATCTAAAGGAACTGTGTGTGAATATTCAGAACATACAGACTTCTGTATGTGCAGCTCAGTAAACATTGATCATATCAGTCTAAATCTATCATCAGTTATTGATCCTGGTCACCTTTATCTTCCCTCCCAACAGTCAGATCTGGAACACCGCACCTCCTTCTGTTGGCAGCTGTTCTTTTGATAGAGTTAATTAAACACACATACACAGTTTAAGTAGCAAAGCAAAAACATTAACACCACAGCATGTTCTTCTAACGTGGGAGCGTGGCGGATGTGAGTGCTACTTTGCATAGCCACTGCCTCCAAGCTCCTCACTACAATGCAGGGCCCATGGTGAAAACACGATAGTAGACCATCCAGTAGAGGTACTCTATCCCATTTTCTTTCACGGACACATAACGCTCATCAGTTCTCAGTGACGGCATGCGACTCGCTACTTTTCACTGATTATCCAAACATTTACTTCGGATGGGATCCCACTTGATGACTTCTCTTCTTGACTGGTGAGTGTAACGTTACATTCTGTACAACCTGTGTCTATATAGCAGGAACGACTACCGCGTACCGTATATGGTATTACATGACAACCTGCTATAATCTGGGCCAAGTCATTCCTCCGACTAGCCTAATGTAAAACTGGTCATAAGCCTAGGCTAAATGTAAATTCCCCTCTTGTAAATCTCTTTAGATACTTCTATCTGCAGTATTTCTGCAGTCGGTCGTTCTGTAGACGAGACTTCTAAATGTGGATCATGATAAGCTCCATTCAGCAGTCACTGGTAATTCAGATTTTCAGGCGTTTCCACTGTTACTGACAGGACCCTAACAGTAGTGATCGACTACCCCGGTTTATCTAAAAACGTCTGTCCTATCACATGCTGCTTGCTTTTCCCTGACCTAAATTAAATATTATATATACACTGTAAAATCTTATCCTTTACTATATTGCTTTTGTACTTATCTCACTATTTGGTATCAGGAGGATGGGTTCCCATTTTGAGACTTGGTTCCTCTTCCCCTTTTCCTTAGTGTCCTGGTTATAAAAATCCAAGAATACATTTTATATATATACACATGTATATGTATATACATACAATACATATACACACACATACATACATATATATATATATATATATACACACACGCACACGCACACACATATATATATATATATATATAAAATACACTGAGCTCTTAACACGGACTGATTTTCATTTCATTTTGATCTCACTGTTACTCTGACATGTCTCCAACAGAAGGCATATCAACTTATATGCCCCAATCAATGGCTTGCGGTTTTAAGGCTTGGACCGGGTTTTACTGTGAAGCTGCTTTGTGACAAAGCTTGATGTAAAAAGAAATATATAAATGAACATGACCTTGCCCTTAAATCTGCATATGTTTTGCATTATGTTTTGCGTGAGTCTGCTGACGGCTTTAGTACACAAAATGCTGCCTCTTTAAATATAACTATGCTGATATATATATACATAAATTAAACATAAAAGGTGGTGGAGTTAAATGTGTATTAAAATAGGACATGAACTAAATCTGACCCTGTCTGTTCTTTAGAACCACAATAAACGTTGGGACACAGGAATTATATCGCTTCCCTCTGCAATATAAAATCTATACTGAGTAATATATGAACACAGTTGGACAAATACAAAGCAATATGTGGAAATGTATGTGATGTTACAGGCCAAATGAAACCTTTCAGAATCTATGCAGAAATGATCTGCCAGAGAGCGTAGCTGATAAGAGTTAATTCCATCAACCTTGATGCTCTAGTAAGAACTTAGTATTATAGTAGTACAGAATCACGTTCAGGATTCTAATATTCTGAATTCTGATAGTACAGCTTGTAGAGCGGCCGAGCGTTAGCTGCAGCGGGGCCGGCGGTGGTAAATAAAGGCGTAGACAAGCTTCTGCACATTACGTATTGTGCTCTATACGGTACAACTGAAAGACCATCCACATTTAAAGGGTTCTGTGCGTTTAGTTTCCACTATGATAGATTTACATGCTTCAATTTCCCTAAACCACAAATGTACCATAAAAAAACCTTAAAAAGTTTAAGCCCCACCTACCCGTTAGCCCAGTGTGCTCTGATTGGTCAGCTAGCCTATTTTGTTCTGACTGGTCTATCTTATATCCATGGAGACAGCCAGTATGGATTACGAGATGATGTCACCATGTAACAGAGAAAAGAGCTGAAATTCCAAGTGGGGCAGAAAAGTGGTTTCTGTGGAATATTTTTTTCCCCATGGAATTTGGGCTTTAGAACGGCTTAGCAGAACGTTTACATGCATCAGCAAGCACAATTACCAGGGCTGCAGCTTTCAAATATTTTAGTAATCAAAAATTCTACTGAAAATCCTTTCGATGAATTGAGTAATCGGATAAAACAGTTTTGCTTTGTTAAGGAGCAATTATGAATACAGAAGAGAAAATAAACTAATTTCACTTAATAATGAACAACCAATTGGTTTCCTTTACATTTTACAGATTCATTACATTAAAAGGTTATATTTCCAGAAATATTTCCAATAAAAAATATTTCCATAATTCCAAAAAACACAAATAGAAATAAATAAAACACTAATACAAATAAATAACACAAATAAAAACAAATTAAATTAAATTAGAGCATCCTACACCAGGCTCAGTGGGTGCATGTCTGTGACTATCATGTTTAAAATGCTATTTGTTAGCTGAGCTGCTTACTCAAGTCTACATAATGGTGATAAGTAGATAAATTTGTCCATCCGAGACTGTGATGATTTACTAAAAAAGAAAAAAAAAAATAATTACTTAATTGACATTACCAAGACTAAATCACATAATACACTAGGATCATGGCTGTGCATTTATTCAGCTTGTTAAGCCTGAATATAGGCAGAGCACCTGAGAACTTCAAGCCCTGACTAGAACACTGAAGTTACTCGGATATCCAAAGTCTTCCTGATGGCATGTACAATCCAGAACAGTATTTTCAGACCGGCGCCACATTAATAAGCATCAATGGCTTTCTTTGACTTTGCCCACCCTGCGTCGGCAAAGAAAAACGGACGTGAGGAAACCAAACAACAACAGGAAGAACATGTCCAGGCCTTAAGACTGAAGCGACCCAAAACTCTCTAGACCACCCACCAGTGTGGCAGATAACTGATTTACACGTCAAACAGAAAGTCAGGTATTAATTTCAGACCCTGAGCACACAGTATTGTCTGCAGGAAGTGACCAGCTACTGATTAACAAGCAAAATTTTAGACCTGCTGAGCTAATTTCGTAGATACATCGTAATAAACTAGCCCCAGATTGGATTAACAGAACAGATTAACAGAAACCTAGCGCTCCGCAGGGCTGACGTTGTGTTAGTAATGATACAGTGACGTTAATTTTACCACGCTTCGTTCTGGGTGTCTTGCAGAGATTCTCCAACAGCGAATATGTGCTATTGTGGTATGCCAAGGCTGTTTTCTATTAATACACGTCACGGTGTTCTTCTGGCCCCTGAGTTTAAAATGTTCCCACACTTTTAGCTTTTCTGTCGTTTTTTCTGTTGTATTTTTCTTCTCTTTCATTGTTTTCTGTCGCCTCTGCCATTTTCCTGCTCTTTATCCAAACAGGTCCGCATCCGCCCCCTTCTTTCTTTTGTGTGGGTGAGGTAAGCGCATTGTGACTAAAAGTAATTTGTGCAAAATACCATTATACGATTACAATTTAACCTAATTTAGTCTGATATTAATTCTAACTTAACAGTTTTTGCTGTTCCGAATCTGAAACTCTACACTCGGGTGTGCTGATCAAACTACATCAAAGCAATATTTCAAAAGGATAATCATTTTACATGGTATCAAATGATTCTTAAGAATCTGTTAGTGTACAACAGCTCCAAACACTACACTAATTTAGATAAACGATCTGAAAGACCATCAGTTACTGAGAACTAACATCATCTCTCAAATATGCAGGAAGGTCTGCAAAAACACGGAACCCAAAAATGAGCTCTACTGTGTACAGAAGAATTTACCGTAAGAACAGCGCCGACAGTGACAGCAGTGCAGACTCAAATCTCAGCATTGAACAACCTCCATCTATAGAACACTGTGAGACTTTCTTACTCAAACAGAAACATCCATATTAATCCATATTAATTATCTACAGAGATGCATGTTAACTGATGAGTACAATGTCCTCACCAGGTGTCCCAGAGGACGGATCTCTCCTAACAAATATAAACCTGTACACCACACCCTTCGACAGCAACGTCTCAGAGCTCCAGGCCCTCATCGGTAAACTGACAGGAATAACTGATGGTTTGGAGACCACTCACCGAAGCGCCACCATCGGAAGCCTGACTTGGGGGTTGATTGGGGCAGCTGGAGGGATCACCTCCATCGTGGGAGCTATCCTGGCCCCCTTTACTCTGGGTACATCTCTGATTGTAACAGGAGTTGGCATTGGAGTTGCAGTTATTGGTGGTGTAACAGGAGCCGTGTCCAACATCACAGACATGGTTCGACAGAAAACCTCCCGACAGGAAATAGAGGAAATTCTGAATACATTCCAGAAAATAATTTCCCCCATTATCAAATGCCTGAAAGATATAGAAGTCCTGCTTAATGAGGTGCAAACAATGGAGCTTAATGAGTCGTCCACACAGAGGATACAAGCCATATTCGGAGCAACCAGAGGGACAGGACATGCAGCTGAACTCATCCGGCTGGTTAACTTTGCTGAAATTGGCGCAGTGGCAGCACAGATATCTAGAACTCTGAGAGTAGCTGCAGCGATGACAGGAGTGATCTCGGGTCTCTTTCTCTTGTTTGATATTGCCTTCATTATCAAAGACATCAAAGAACTCAGGGAAATATATAAAGAGGAGAAAGACGGGAGTGAGACATCAGACATTGTTAAGTTCATTCAGGAAATGAGAAACACTTGTGATCACCTGACGGGAACAGTGAAAGAACTTAGGGGGCATAGAAAAAAATTAAACACAGAGATCACAGCCAAACTGCAGGAGACCTAACCTACATTAATACATCTTCACTGAATTCAAATCACATATACATATTAAAATTCACATGACAGAACAAGCTATATCTTTTAGCATGGCCAGTGGTAGTAGGTGATACATGATTCAAAGAATGCAACCGCTTAAACCATACCTAATTTAATATTTTACCTAAATTACATTATGGATTGGCATATTCATGGAAAATCATTCTGGAATCCTACAAGCAGACACGTCAAGTCAAACCTATGGTATCTGAATCGCTTGTACCTTCGACCAGAGCACCTAGCTTTGTTGGTCAGCTGATCCACTTTATTATACTGATACTATATTATTTGTTTACCATTAACTGAAAACCAGTAAGGAATATAATACATTCCACATGTTTCCATCTCTTTTATACATCATGTTACTTCTTTAATCCTGTTATTACACTTCATCTATATTTTATCAACACCGCTTCAGTCTGTCAGGCAAACGCTTTCAATTCAGGTCATATTCCGGCGATATCATATGATCTAGTACGCCAAACCAAATATTACAAAAAAAAATTCGCTAATCATCCATATACTGCTAACAACATTATATTAATCTTATTCATATTTATAGCTGTTGCCGACCTCAATGGATGTAAAGTGCGAGGCAGCTTGAGATGCGCTAACGTGTCATCTTTGAATCTTACTAGCCCCTTTTCTTTAGCACTCCTGAATTTCCCGGGGGTTTACTAGCGTCGCTCAGACGAGGGGTAATTTTAAAAATGGTACAGATGAAAATGAACAGCAAACGCTAGTGATGAGGAGCACGAGTCAGTTAAAGCTACCATGAACTCTGTGTAAATCACTCAGCACACAGTGCACAAACTGAACTTAAATGCTGTTTGTCTTTCTGGTTGGCAGTCCAGCCTCTAGTACAGAACACCAGAGGAAACCATCTCCAGAGAAGATATTGTTGGATACTGACTGAGCAATCCTTCTGGACACTGTGAGCCACAAGTTTATTCTGAAGGTTCTTTACTAATTTTCACTTGGTAAATCTAGTACTTACCAGCTACGCTTAAGTGCTCATGAACTGTTAATAAGCCAAACATGCTTATGGGTTATTCAAGCTTAAATACAGAATGCTCAATAACTGTAGAGAGCTCGGTGTACATTACTTTCATTATACAGAAGAATATATATGTGTGTGTGTGTTATTGGCATTACTGTCAAACATTTTGTTTATTTTTTTCAGAGAAAATAAAACTACTGAAATCTGACCTATTCTGTGCTCAAGCCTGTAATAAATACGAAATACAACAAATATTTGACATCAGTGTGTGTGATCTCTAAGCCTTCATTAAACTTACAGTTTATACTATTAATACAGTTTTCTGAATACATTTTGCTGGTCGCAGGTCTATAATAAAATCATACAGTACTTAAAAAGAAACATACGATCAGAATCATTTCAGTAATATTCACTAGATAACCCACCCAGCTGACAGTCAGCTGCTGCAAGAGAAGCGATGGATGGAATAACAAGACTGCTAACACACAGGTGTGCTCGGCTCTACCTCACTACAGTGTGTGCACACCCACAGACCAAAGGAAGAGTGTCTACTGGTATGCAAATGTTTGGGCACACTGATAAACCGATCTCCCACAGGCATCAATCTGAAGAGTAAACAGTCTTTTTAACATTTTGAGCAAAATTAGTGCATCGTTTCTGTTTAGTAGAAAAAGTACATTTGGTACAATTTAAGTGGGGAAAGGGCCTTTAGGCACGCCAAGAGATTTCAGCTCTCATATAACTTTGTTCTGTGTGCAATTTTTGACTAAACAATACACTGATAAATAAAATCTTCACTACTTTTGCTGAGGAATACACTGCTCAAACCGTCATGGAGATTTGTAGAAAACCTGTTTCTAACACTCTGCATTTAAAATTAACAATTTAGAAAAACATGCCAAGATATTTATTTTTGGCAAAAGCTAAAAAAATGAAACGTGACAGGAAGACTGCTGCTTCTGATATATATATTCAGAAGCAGCAGTTTTCCTGTCACGTTTCATTTTGACATTTAAACAATACATACCACCCAAACTAATTGGAGGGGAAAATATATATACATACATGAGTTGGACAATGAAACTGAAAAACCTGTCATTTTAGTGTGGGAGGTCTCATGGCTAAATTGGACCAGCCTGGTGGCCAATCTTCATTAACTGCACATTGCACCAGTAAGAGCAGAGTGTGAAGGTTCAGTTAGCAGGTAAGAGCTCAGTTTTGCTCAAAATACTGCAATGCACACAGCATTATGGGACATACCAGAGTTCAAAAGAGGACAAACTGTTGGTGCACGTCTTGCTGGCGCATCTGTGACCAAGACAGCAAGTCTTTGTGATGTATCAAGAGCCACGGTATCCAGGGTAATGTCAGCATACCACCAAGAAGGACGAACCTCCACCAGCATCACGTAGTGACCTGGCCACTATCCTGCAAGAGGAATGGCTTAAACTCCCTCTGACCACTGTGCAGGACGCAGTATATGTCATTCCCAAGACCAACTGACGCTGTATCGGCCGCAAAAGGACCCTACACCATACTTATAAATGATTGTGGTCTAAAACCAGGTGTTTCAGTTTCATTGTCCAACCCCTGTATATTTATTTATTTATTTTCCCCCTCCAATTAGTTTGGGTGGTGTGTATTGTTTAAATGATGCTGGCTCAGACCAACCACCAGAAATCAAACACTAATCAAATATGTCAGAAATTAAACAAAAGACACCGTATTCCACAGCGGCACATTGTTATTATTTTTGAAAGCTTCCAGACACCAGTAGCTACATAAAGAGAAGTTCTTATTGTTAAACAGAAAGTGAAATACCGCCCGACCTTAGCGCCAATGTTTGCCTATGCAAATGTCCCACAAACCCGCCAGACAGGTTGGTTTAAACAACATATGAAACACAGAATCTCCATTTAAGTAACATTAAGTAACATCAACAACAACACACAGCATCTACAAAACGGAAAAGAAGAAAATAAACATCCATAGAGTTTAAATCTCCTCACGTCAGGACAAACCGCTCCGCTCTGTCTCCGCTCCTAATAATTAAATCTATGGCTATTACTACAATGAAATAACAGTTATACATTCTGTGCTACAGACTCTTTCCAGAAGGTTTAGACTCTAAGCAAGTGTCTAATCACAGACTGGGAAGCTGCAGAGGACAAACAAACACACATGCTTTTATCACCAGCCTAGCCACCTTTTTATTCATTATCGATTCAGAACTGCTGACAAGAGACTGGCCCACTATGCTGAGCAGCTCTGCAGCCCAGACGCTGTGTATGAATGGTGGTTGTGTGCGAGCTGCGGACTCACAACCCCATCACGCATGTCACTCGGCGGTAGTCAGTGTAAAAAAAAGAAACTACAGTGATTAACTGAATATGTTAATTTAGGCTATGTATAATTAGGCCAAAACAATGTGATTATGATGAAAGGTACACAGGCCTAGAAAATGAGAATCTAAATGAGAATGAGAAATGAAAATGAGAATTTTAAACCTCAAAATAAATCACATTTAGATACAGATACAGCACCATCTAGTGGCAGGTGTGTGATTTTATATGGCACAGTACTTGGGTTCAGTTTAAAATACAGGTGCACTTTAAAATGCAGCTTCTGCGAACACAGCACTGGAGTTTAGGAAGTGAATACACTATTCATTTACAATGACCTCCACAGAACAACCACATTAAACTCACAAAGACCCCACAAAGACCTCACAAAGACCCCACAAAGACGCCACAAAGACCTCAAAGGCATGGTGGGATACAATACTGTACTATTTGTTGAGAATGCAAATGTTATTGAACTGAATTGTGTGTGTATCTGCTCTGTAAACTACACTACACAAAATAATGGCAGCCTAAAATATACTACATAACGAAAGTTAAAGTGTTTAAAGTCACGCATTAATGTAGCTTGGTTCAGAATCTGCTCTTCTGCCTAAACAAATCGAGCTAACGTTAGCGAGGCCTCCTGTAGCTCCACCAGTAAAATGAGTCATTCCAATCACCTCGACTCCTGTACGCTGGTCCTTAGGGAGAGATATTTATGACGGAGAAGCTGAGAGGGAATTCTGCTGCAGGTTATGGTGTTCTAGTAAACGTGTCTGGGTCACTGTCTGGAGAAGACTCACCCACAGCCATGTAGTCGGTCTAGGCTGGTCCTAGCCAAACAGCAGGTGGCGCCAAACCCCTTTCACTTCCCGAATGGACAGTAGCCCAGTGTCACCGCTTGTCCATTCCGCTGGGAGTGAAGACTCATGGGCACCTAAAGACATCCAGCGTGTGGTTTGTACTTCACCTCGTGTACAGCTGCATCTCCAACATCACCTAGGATCCCTGTAATAAAACGGACAAACTGTAAATGTGCAAATTTCTTGAAAAAACTTGAAACTTGATTCCCTGACCTCTTCTGAATATAAAGCTGAATTTTCATGATCAATACTGAAGGGAAAAGCAAGACGCCTTTGTGTTGAGCAGTGTTCAGCAGAAAACAAAGTGTTCACGGCTTAAACATTTTCTTAACACGTTGAGATTCTTTAGCACATGCAGGAGATCGGCATTTTTATTGATATTGGCAGCTAAAATTCCCTGATATTTCATGACTTGCCCCCTAAACAATGATCAAAACCTCGACCTTCCACACCGGGAACAGACCTTTTCCATGACATTCCATGACCCATGGGAACGCTATGTATTTACAGGTGTAACAGATATTTTATGAGATCCTACTTTTTACATCTCTCGACCTGCTGATCTGTCGATTCTGCTCCGCTTCACAAGCCAACCTCGTCTATCTCTCGGTTAGAACTGACTCACACATTTATCTAGACTTTATAAGTGAATTAAATAAACTGAACCCGGTTCTGTTAGAACTGTATTTGTGTCGAGTTAACAGCAAACCTGCCAGGGCTCCATCTGAACCAGAGACCTTATCGTTATGATGTATCCACACCACCAGACGTGCTGTTCGTAAATACTCAGAGGCTTTGAATCATTCCATTCCTCCATCCCTCCTTTACCTTAGTTCAGGGGTTCTGAACCCTGGTCCTGGAGGAACCCTGGTGTGGACTCCCTGCGGCTCTGGAAGGGCGTGTTAATGAGCTGGATCAGGTGTGTTGGGACCAGGGATAGCACTGAACCGTGTAGGACAGGGTTCCTCCAGGACCAGGTGTTCAGAAGCCCTGATCTAGCTACTCAACACTGGTGAACTATGTTCAGGACGGGTTACTCTCTCCCATGCCCCTCCATCAGCAGCTCTGTGGCCGGACTGGCTGAGGAGTCGATTAAACCGACTCCAGCGGGAGGAGTCGGGGTCCTCTGAGCAGCTACAGCCCGTGTTTGGATTCTGGAATGTTCTCTCCCCCTTACTGTGGTTTAGTTTACTCCTCATGTCTTTTCCTGAACATTTAAACACGTTTGGAAACATTACCTGTGCTCGTGTTCGTTCGTATATGTCCCATTAGTGTGCACCGGTCTGAGGTAACTTAGCTACGCTAGCTAGTTAGCATAAAAAATAAATCCACCAATTCTGAGGAACTTTTTCCGATTAAAGTGCCAAACGGGTGCACGTCTCCAGTCTTCCATCGCAGCACACTTACTCTGTGTCGAAATGAGGTCGATATTTACCAGAGAAGTGTCGGTGTACGAGGTAAACACTACCCAGCTAGCGCAGCTAACGTTAGCCTTTCCGGAGTCTGAGGGCGCTGTAGCTACAGCTAGGCGGACTCGTTAGCCTGCTAGCTACGGACTCCACAGCCAGTGTAAGGTTAATTCAGCGGGTGAAATGATCTAATACAGATTTACTGGGTCTGGTTTAGTGTCTGTGTCTCTTCATGAACTTTACCTGTATCATATTTACCTCAGAGAGCCCGCCGCGCTAACACAGCCGAGAGCAGGAGCGACCGTTAGGAGCGTTCACACACTGCGCATGCGCACGGTTTGAATCTGAAACGGCTCCGGGACTAGAGCAGTGTTCAATCAGCCCATAAACACCCAGGGACATCATAACCATCATTATTACACAGGAGACAAATAGTCTTTTACATACGGCAGTGGGGTTTACTGTCCAGCATACAGGACATATACATAAAATACAAATATACACATAAAATAGGCGAATTAGTACATTAATAATAACAACAATAATAATAACCTGCTTAACAAACCCCAAAACAACTAAATAAAGAGATGAGAGCTGAGAGGTGTCTACAACACTGAACATGCAAATGGGATATCTTATGTTCAATATTACTATACTCATGTATTATTATTAGTATTATTAGTAGTATTATTATTAATATTTTATATAATGTTTTAGCAGAACATTGTCACCTTTGTAAGATTAAAATACAGAACATCTCATACTTTAAATATTATCTAATGTAAAAGAAGAGCCTGAGATTTTAATAAGAATGAGTTTTTATTATCAAGGAGAAGATTACAGCAGGTCTGATTACTGTTCAGCATGGAACTGATCACACAGCACAGCCACAGATCATCACAACATGGACCACAGCGTGAGCACCAGGATACCTGCAACACACATGCACACATACACACAGAGACACATATACAGACACACACACACACACACACACACACACACACACACACAGAGAGACACACTCAACAGAGAGAGACACACTCACACAGAGACACAGACACACGTAGGTCATATATGAACAGCTCTATTTCGGCTCTACTGTTCCGTGACACAGATCACACAGTGTATATACACATGTACTCCTGTATATATATACTGGTGTTATATATCAGCCCATCACGTCTATATGATATGCAGTTTAACACAGTGTGTATGATACATGTATACAGACATACATGTACATATCTACAGTGGGCAAAAATGTATTTAGTCAGCCACTGATTGTGCAAGTTCTCCCACTTAGAAAGATGAGAGAGGTCTGTAATTTTCATCAGAGGCACAGTTCAACCATGAGAGAAAATGAAAAAAAAAAAAATCCAGGAAATCTCACTGTAGGACTTTTAAAGAATTAGTAAATTATGGTGGAAAAAGTTTTTGGAGCTCTCTGGAGCGCTGACAGTGCGGAGTCAGCATGACACGGGGAATGGTGCTAATCCCGCCGACTGGGCTAGCTGCTGTGCTGCTACAGGAGCGCAGGACGTACGTCAGTAGGCTTTACGCAGCCTAAGGCCTTTACCTCAGAGCTCAGAGCACCAGCCTAAAACATCAGCTCATGACCTGCACTGCCCGGGAGCTCCACCACATCACTGGTCAGCTGTGTTCTCCGGAGACCGCAGGTCCTGATGGTGCTAACCTACAGACCAGCTGCTCCAACCTCTGCAGTCAGAGAGACTCTGAGAGACTCCAGCCTGTCAAAGCCTTGACTGATGCCCTCCAGTGTTGGTGTAGCTCTCCCGGTGGGATGGGTGGATATTGGGAACAGCTGCATTCGTCCCACCCAGAGATTTTCCTGGGGGAAAGTGGAGCCAGCAAATCAACCACCTTCCCAGTTCATGCTGTGTTGGTGTGCTGGGTCTATTTCAGTGTGTGTTGAGGTACCTGTTAAAAAATACAGAGACTCTTGTCTCGTCATGGACGTCTCGGCTGTCAGCATGACGACGGCCGAGCTGACGGAGCAGCTGATCCAGTAAACAGAACTTTTACACAGGCGCTAATGGATCAGGACCTCCAACAGCCGCTCGAACTGAGCTACTAACATGGAGGAAGAACTCCAGCTCCTGAATGAGGTGATGAAGATCTTCATGTAGTCCAGTGGGAGTGAAGATCAGACCATGTAACGATAATGTTCCAAAATGGAACGATACATGTGGTGCTCCAGGACAGTGGTGGTGAGGACCTACAGGCAGTCGTCACAGAAGGGACAAACCACAGAACGGTGACAGGGTGATGGACACTCAAGGTCCATCGTCAGGTGTGAATGGACAGGAAGGCTACCATCACAACACAGACTACAACAACGCAGTGCCTCCCACCCTGGTGTGTAGGGGACTGTGTAGCTGCAGACCATCTAGACCACCCGTGCTGACCCCGTCCACTGTCCAAAGCACCTACAATGAAAACACAAGTGTCAGAAATGAACCTCGGACCAATGGAAGACGGTCACCTGTTCCGATAAGCCTTGCTTTCGTTCACGTCACCCAGGCGGCAGGGTCTGTGTGGGGTTTTCCTGGGGAGGTGAAGGTACCAGGAGGCACTGTGGAAAGAAGACTAGTGGGTGAAGGGAGTGTGATGATCTATGTAATGTGTTCATGCAGGCATCAATTTGATACGCGACACATCACTGCAGACACGCCTTCACGGTGATGGTGTGGAGTCTGTGCCTCAGAGAGTTGGAGCACTTTAAGGGTCATGCAGAGGATCGACAGTATACAAAAAAGTAAAAAATAAATTAAAAACCAGATAAATAATGAAACAAACGAAACCAGCACCATAACAGCAAATTAAAATCACTTACAGATAAAACTGGACTATATAATATTATAGTATACACAGTATACACTCCTATACACCTGAACAGGAGAGATTAGTCTCCACCAAGACTAAAGCGGGACTCGTCACTGAAGATGACCCGCTGAGTCACTCCATTACAGTCTGGTACGACACCACTGCAGGCTGCTCGCTGGATGCCTGTAATGGTGACTGTTGGGTCAATCAGGTATAGAGATAAGACCGGCCCTTGCTCACCTTGTTCCTATTATACTGGCTGTGCTAGTCCACACCCATAACTTTCCCTCTAGTGGTTACCAAATGCCAGTGCATGTCTTGACATCCTCAGTCAGACGTGTCAAACCAGGTTCCTGCAGAAGTGAGCAACAACCAACCGAAACAATCGTAGGAGACACGGACAGCAGGCGTGATCATAGGTACAGTCATCATCTAAGACAAGACTATGAAGGAGGACACGTCCATATTCGTTGTGTCCTTTAAAGAATTTCTGAAATGCGCAACACAAAAGTCTCCATGTTTCACCATCATGGGTTAGGCATGGTTTAGTTGTGCAGCAGTACATTCAGGTTTGGTTAAGAAGATTACAAGTGCAGAATGATTCCAAGTGAGGTCCGGTTGTGATCCAGTTTTGTAGGATTGTGTTCGAAGCTGCGGTGAACCCAGAAAACAGTAGTTTACTCCGTATAACCTTTAACCCCATATTATCATTATCATTGTGTCACTCAGAAGACACAAACACAGACACCCATGGAACCCCACTGGCTTTAAGCACTGATCTTAACTGCAAGCACACAAAGCAGGTAGAAGCTGGCAGAGAGAATGAGATCTGTAAAGTCTGAAAAGAGTGAAAACCTCCATCATCATAAAGATCACCCCTAGGAGAGCAGCAGGGCTCAGTGGAAGGCTGTAAAAGACTGTAGTTAGGCCATAACGGAGTGGAATGACCGGTTCTGAAAAAGGGTCTCAGATGAGTCTTTCTATATGGGTCCAGACCTTGAGAGAGATGTTTAGAACCAGTACTGGTAAGTAACACATCCCGTAATACCTGAAAATAAAAATAAGACTAGAGCAGATTCAGCAGACCTCCATAGGATTTTGGATTTTATGACGAGCCAAGACCGCAGTGCTCTTAAAGACTTTCTATCTTATCTGGTAGTTTGAACTCACACACAGAGCTCTGGTCCTGGCTACAGTAGTTTCACCTCTCTTAGCGGAGGCAGGAGCTGTTCTGATTATTGGGAAATGGAAACCACATGATCAATAAAATAAAAAAACTGAAAATGATTCTAAACCTGACATGCAGCTGCACATTCACATTATTAACAGGAGAAAACCTTTCTGGATGGCTTTACACCAGCCAGGAGGTCAAGGACAAGGTTGTTGATCAGGCTCTTATTACATTATATTGTGATTTTACCTCCATCTGCTCTGGAGATACAGCAAAACAAGACAGGAGCTTAGACACACCCTGACCAATCACAGTTTCTCTAAGCTTACCTTTCCTTCAAAACATAGGTTAATAATCAATAGATCTGGATTCATTAAGAAGCTGCTATTTATAAATAGACAATGACTTTTAACAGACTGGTTTTGAATTAATAAACCAATAACAGGACCGTTGTGTGGGTGGTGGAGCATTCTCGGGACTGAAGGCCCACTGATGATGCTCTGATAATAATAACTGGAAAATGTACCTTCATGATAAGAAAACTAATTGAATAGCTGGAAATGACATCCCCACTTGCTGCACAACTGACTGAGGGGACAAATTAATGTTCTCCCGATATCTGATCAGAATGAGGCCCCTCAGTAGTTAACTCAGGATTTTGAGTTAACTGTGGATTGAGACAGGCTTCTCCTCAGGACTGTGCACATTGTGATGAAGTGCTGTCTATGTAGAGAACTCACTAGGCAGTGACACACCCAGGATGCCCAACAGCTGACGCAGTAACAGCCTCAGACCCTTCTGGGAGGACTTTACCCTAAATGTTGAAGATTGCTGTGAGGATATGACTGAGCATTAATGAGGTCTGAGAGAGAGTCTCAGTTTAAAAAGTAGTGAGAGTTTAATTACCAGCTTTAAACAAGAGCAGCGCTGCTCACCAGCTGCTGTAGCTCAAACACTGCTCACTCACAGGGTTTCTCATTGTCCTAACCTGAACCATGTCTTCCAGAACTGGGATTCTGTACACAGAACAGAAAATAATGATTAACTTATAGATCCCTGAGCAACAGACGCCCAACAGTTTATAGTGTACCATCCACAGTATAAAAAAGATTATGAGGTTATCCTTATTATTCTGTTTGAGGATAGGGAACTGCATGCTGGGTAATCACAAGGAAAATATGGTTTATGATCATGATAGTTACTCAGTAAAAGTCCACTACACTGAAGCTCAGTGTTTCACTTTGGTGTGCCCTGAGAAAACTGCTGGACTGTACAGTAACTCTTGAGAAATGGATCTCCTTGTTCCCATTCCCACAAAGCCTTTTCCAGATGCTGCCTACTCCTGCTCATCTCTGTGTGGTAAGCATTACCTATTTAACATCACATAAATGTCTCCATAATTAGACAACGCTGTACCACTTCATATCTCCTT
>JAMWET010005681.1:0-7500 GCA_024036415.1 Prochilodus magdalenae
GGAAAAGAGGGAAGAAAAAGGGGGGTGAGGGTAGAAGAGAGAAATAGATGGGAAAAGAGAAGAGGAGAAATGGGGGTTTTGTGGAAAGAAAAATGTGGAAATGGGTAAGAGAGTGGACTGGTGAGATAAAGGTTGTCTGAAAATAGATTTTGTTTAAAATCTGGCTAGAGATCTGTCATGAATAAATCAGTGATCTGGATTAAGCTTTATAACTTGTGGTTATTAGTAAATCTTCATTTTTTAACTTTGATAGGTCTTTAAATACTTTTAAAACCTTTTTAGACCAAATACATGTGTTAAACTTTAAAACAGTTTAAACTTTAATTTGTAAAAAAAAAAACAACAGCGGCGTGAATTATAAAACGCTTTTATGTTGAAACCAATGTTATAACTTGTTGAATATCTATAAAGCTTTTATGTAGAGAACTTATAAACCCACAAACTGTATTGTGTCAAACATAAATACTTGTGCGATGGGATAACATGATCAATACTGAAAACGTAACACTGTGGTGTTAAATCTTTCTACAAACTGGAAACTGTAAAACTTTGCAACTAAAACTCTGGTAAACTGGTAAAAACTGGCAATCCTGTAAAACACTTGAAACTAAACTAGTGGAACTTTACGTAAAAGAGTCCTGCTACTAAAACTGTAACCGTAAAATCTGGTTGACAAACATAAAATATTGGTCAACTCACAAACTAGTACAACATCGACTTGAAAATTAATATACCCTAGATTGTGTGAAAAAGCTTTCAAAACGTACACAAGCTTTACAGGTGAAGCTAACACTGTGGAACTGTCAAACTGTGAAACAAACTATAACTAGTGGCAAACGGTGTCAACTGTACACTGTAAACTGTAGAGAATTCTGTTAAAACGAAAACTGTAAAAGCTGGAAATATGTAAAACTGCTTAACTAAAACTAGTGCTCGAAACTGTAAAACTGTGAATACATCCAAAAACAATGGGGGTCCGGAAATTGGGTGAAATAGCTGTAAAACTGTCGACAACTGTAAAACTGTGAAACTAAAACTGTAAAATGGGAAACTGTAAAACTGTAAAACTGTAAAACTGAAACTAAAACTGTGGAAACTGTAAAACTGTGAAACTGAAACTGTGGAAACTGTAAAACTTAAACTAAAACTGGAAACTGTACAACTGTGGAAACTGTGAAACTGTGAAAGTAAAACTGGAAACTGTAACACTGGAAACTAAAACTGCAAACTGTAAAACTGTGAAAGTAAAGACTGGTTGGAAATCTAGATACATCCTGGAAACTAAAAACTGCACTGTGTAACACACTGGAAACGTGTAAAACTGCTAAACTAGAACAACTGTAAAATCTGTGTAAAAACCTGTGGAAAACTGGCAACAGCAAATGTCGAAACTGTGCTCATAGACGTGGTGAAACTGTAAAAACTGTGGGAAACTGATAAAACTGTGGAAGACTCCCTGGAAACTTGTAAAACTGGAAACCTGTAAAACTAGTGGGAAACTGTAAACTGGAAACTGTGGCAAATGTAAAACTGGCAAACTAACGACTGTGGAACAACTGCTAAAACAGATGTGAAACTAAAAACTGTGGAAACTGTGAAAACCAAAAATGATAAACTGGAAACTGTACAACCGTAGAAACTAAAACTGTGGAACTGGTGAAAACTTTGGAAACTGGTAAACTGTGAAACTAAAACTATTGGAAAGCTGTACAGACGGACGGGTGTGGAGGGTGTGATACTAAAAACTCCGAATACTGTAAAACTAGTGAAACTGTACATGCTGTGGAAACTGAAAACATGTACAACTGTGGACAAGTTCTACAAACTGGAAAACTTGTAAAAACTGTGACAACTAACAACTGCTGGTAAAACTGTAACCTGTAACACTTGATTGAACACTAACAACTGTGGGAAAAATGTTAAAACTGAAACACTAAAAACTGTGAAAACTGTGGGAAACTAGTAAAACTGTGTAGTAAACTGGTAAAGACATAGTGGGCACATGTAAAACGTTGAAATAAACTGTGGACAACTGTGTGAAACTGCAATAACTGTGTGTAACTGTACGAACTGTTGGAAACTGATAACACACATGTAAACACACTGTCTCTCAGAAACACTGATACAAAACTGTAGAAAACTGTAAAAAAACTGTGGAAATTGTAAAACTTGTGAAAGACTAAAAACTGATGGTCAACTGCTAACAACTGTAAAACTGTGAAACTAAAACTGTGGAAATTGTGAAAACTGTAAAACTGGAAATTGTAAAACTGGAAACTGTAAAACTGTGAAACTAAAACTGTGGAAATTGTGAAAACTGTAAAACTGGAACTTGTAAAACTGGAAACTGTAAAACTGTGAAACTAAAACTGTAAAACTGGAAACTGTAAAACTCTAAAACTGTAAAACTGAAACTAAAACTGTGGAAACTGTAAAACTGTGGAAACGGTAAAACTGTGAAACTGAAACTGTAAAACTGGAAACTGTAAAACTGTGAAACTAAAACTGGAAACTGTAAAACTGTGGAAACTGTAAAACTTAAACTTAAACTAAAACTGTGGAAACTGTAAAACTGTGGAAACTGTGAAAGTAAAACTGTGGAAACTAAAAACTCGCAAAACTGTGTTACAAACTGGAACTGTAAAAAGGGCTGGCTACAACTAACAACTGTAAAACCTGTTAATTAAAATCTCTAGTGAAAAACTGGCAACAGGAAACTGTGGAAACTGTAAAACTGCAAAACTAAAACTGGTTAAACTACTGTGAAACTCGTTTAGTATCGTTACGAGGTCGTAACACCAGTTAGATTATTGAGAGCTACTACTCTACAATATTCGAATGCTTCTCTCTGCAGTTTACGACATAGCTCCTTGCTGTAAACATAGACAGATCTATACATCAAACATTGTCATACGATACAAATAATTAAACATAACATGTACGAAATCAATAGTGACAACCTAGCCGTCTCTACACAAAACACAATGTTAAGTCACCATGACCTTTTTACCTATGAGATATGACAATGAGTCCGGCCGTTTCCTAAAGATAGATTAACAGCAACAACACTACTGTGGGATCATATTCAGTAACAGCATGAGACCTAGTTCGTAATTACCCGCACCAACACGGCGTAACAAACCAACTCGTCCTGACTGCTAGCGTAAGAACAGCAAACCATAATCTCCAGAGACCGCTGTCAAGGTTCTACGTAGCCAGAGGCCAAGTCATCACTGAAAAGTACACCGTGGCTCATGGCAGGTAACAATGCTGGTACACAGGTGATGTCACACTCTCTACCCGTGATACACCCAATACAGTGAAGGGACTATGGATGACCTGTGACGAACAAAACAACACCATTTAAAGACCTGAAGTACGTGACCTCACAATCGAGAAGAGTTAGGCTTGGGGTGGGACAGCGTACGTGCTACCCGCTAGGTTACAGCTCCACCGCCATCCTGTGCGTCACAGGAAAGTGATGCATCACAAGTGTATTGGCGTACTAGGGATTGACACGATCCCCTAACTGTACATACATAACGTACTGTACACTGTACATAGTCTGGCCCAGGTGAGTACGACCACCTGGTTTGTGATGAGAATAGAATCATTTGTGGTGGTACAGTGACATCACCTTTAGACTAAGCACCACTAACCAGCCTAACTACCCAGAGCCTGGTACAGGCGGCGGGGCGGGTGTGACTTCATGAACCCTGTCTGGTGAAGTTTGCGGTGCAGGGCAAGGGTTCTATCCATCCGCACCAGTTAACGTTTGATTCTGTGGCGTTGTAGTGTAGAGGGTAAGGGTCCCGTGCAGGAAAAAGAAGGCTGGTCAGGCTCCTCAGGGTGCAACTGTTTCTCGCGAGTGAATGGCTGCTGTAGTGTGTTAAGGTAACGTTAAGCTGTCCTAGCACCCCAGTATCAGGCTTGGTTTCCAGATAACGTGGTTCAATTACGTACGACAAATCTGGCTCTGACTGTTATACGGAACCTGAACAAACGGAACCAAACTCCTCATAACACTCGGGGTATTGAGCGTATGAAAAGTTCTCTTTCCTCGCGCCCAAGGACGCTTTCGGCATGCCGGTTAAAAGAGAGAGCTGATGGACTAACGTCAGTTTAGCTTAGTCCTTCAGTGTGGGTGATGTGTGCGTTTTCGCTGGGTGTTAAAAACAATACTAAAAAAAATAATAAATTCTAAAACAATCGCACATTTTTTCTACATCCACATTGAACAAGTGTTTCCGTGTAGATATCGTGAAATTTCTACACATGAATCTCTCAGCTATCGAGGTCAAACAAACATTTCCACCCCTTCCCATGAGTGGACTAGTCGTGTGTGCAGGCTGATTGCGCTAGCGTTACGTCAGAATCTGAATTTCGCGATTTGTGTTCAATGAGGAAAAAAATAAGTTGAAAGAAAATAAATTACCAACGTCATTGGACCTGTTTGGAGTGGTCCAATATTTTCCCACAGATCCTAATGCTGGAAAATACGAGGAGCAACAGTAACGAAACACCAACAGGGCTTTCACAGACAGAGTAACACATCATCGCACTCGTGTCCCACTAGTGGCTCCATGGCAGTATACTTCTAATGGACATCAGAATGCAGACGCTACAGCAGTGCCCTGCTCGACACCGACAACCTCAACCCTCCAAACCCCAACCTACCAAACCTCAACCTCCTAAATCTCAACCCTCCAAATCTCAACCCTCCAAACCTCAACCCTCCAAACCTCAATTCTCCAAACCTCAACCTCCTAAATCTCAACTCTACAAATCTCAACCCTCCAAACCCCAACCTACCAAACCTTAACTCTACTACTCTCAACCCTCAGTAACCTCAACCCTCCAACGCTACAAACCTGTCCTAAATCTCAACTCTACAAATCTCAACCCTCCAAACCTCAATCCTCCAAACCTTAACCCTCCAAATCTCAACCCACCAAACCCCAACCTACCAAACCCCACCCTACCAAACCTCAACCCACCACACCTCAACCCTCCAAACCTCAATCTCCTAAATCTCAACCCTACAAATCTTAAACCTCCAAACCTCAAACCACCAAACCTCAATCCTCCAAACCTCAACCTCCTAAATCTCAACCCTCCAAATCTCAATCCTCCAAACCTTAACCCTCCAAACCCCAACCTACCAACCCCCAACCCACCAAACCCCAACCTACCAAACCTCAACCCACCAAATCTCAACCCTCCAAATCTCAAACCTCCAAAACTTAACCCATCAAACCCCAACCTCCTAAATCTCAACCCTCCAAATCTCAATCCTCCAAACCTCAACACTCTAAATCTCAACATACCAAACCTAAACCCATCAAACCCCAACCTCCTAAATCTCAACCCTCCAAACCTTAACCCATCAAACCCCAACCTCCTAAATCTCAACCCACCAAACCTCAAACCTCCAAACCTCAATCTCAATTTACCAAACCCCAAACTTCCCAAACCCCAACCTCCTAAATCTCAACCCTCCAAATCTCAATCCTCCAAACCTCAACACTCTAAATCTCAACATACCAAACCTTAACCCATCAAACCCCAACCTCCTAAATCTCAACCCACCAAACATCAATCCTCCAAACCTCAATCTCAACGTATCAAACCCCAAACGTCCCAAACCCCAACTTCCTAAATCTCAACCCACTAAACTCCAACCTACCAAACCTCAACCCTCCAAACCTTAACCCACCAAACCTCCATCCTCCAAACCTCAATCTTCCAAACCCCAACTTCCTAAATCTCAACCCACTAAACTTCAACCTACCAAACCCAGCAAAGCCCAACCTACCAAACCTTAACCCACCAAAAGCCAACTTACCAAACCTCAACCCACCAAGCCCCAACCTTCCAAATCTCAACCCACCAAACCCCAACCTTCCAAATCTCAACCCACCAAACCCCAACCTACCAAACCTCCATCCTCCAAACCTCAATCTTCCAAACCCCAACTTCCTAAATCTCAACCCACTAAACTTCAGCCTACCAAACCTCAACCCTCCAAACCTCAACCCACCAAACCTCCATCCTCCAAACCTCAATCTTCCAAACCCCAACTTCCTAAATCTCAACCCACTAAACTTCAACCTACCAAACCTCAACCCAGCAAAGCACAACCTACCAAACCTTAACCCACCAAAATCCAACTTACCAAACCTCAACCCACCAAGCCCCAACCTTCCAAATCTCAACCCACCAAAACCCAACCTTCCAAATCTCAACCCACCAAACCCCAACCTACCAAACCTTAACCCTCAAAACCTATACATCTCAAACCACCAAACCTCAATCCACTCAACCACAGCCTGTCAAAACTCAACACCTACAACATCAAATCTCAACACAGGAAACTCCAATCATCAAAATCCCAACCACCAAAACCTCAACCCTTCAAACCCCAACTTCCAAATCTCAACCTCCCAAACCCAACACACTCAAACCCAGCCCTTCAAAACCTCTAAGTCTCAACCTCCCAAACCATGACCTTCCAAAGGTCAACGCATTACCCTCTAAACCTCAACCCCGCAATCTCCAACCTCCTAACCTCAGTGCCCTGAATCTCAACCCTCCAAACCGAACTGCTGTAAATTTAAAGTAACGTTTGTATAGTTTTCCAGGTGGTTACTAAATAAACCTGAGAAATTAAAAAGGATTATATCTTACAATCTATCGCTATTATGTACTGGGCATTGAAAATAAAATTTCAGACATAATTAATGATGAATATGAGCTCACCAGGCGGAAACGAGTCCCCCTGTGCGTTTAAGGTGGTAGTACCTTCAGGCTCCTGCAGGTGGCGCTGTACGAGGATGACATGGCTATAAATCCCTGTGGGGTGTGAGTGACGGGATCCATAGATTGGGAAGAGGTGCTACAGTGCAGGGAATGTCTCGTTCCATGTGTGGAAAATGGCTCCAGAGCAGATGTTAATGATTGGCTAAAAGGAGGGACTGCATGTGGGCGTGGCCAAAGACCATAGTGTGAAGGAAGTAGCTGAATCTGCAGGTGTATGGAAGCGTACGGTCATACGGGTCTACCAGCAGTGGATACAATCCCAGCCTACAGGGAATTCTCCTCGGAACTGTGCCAGGGAAGGCCTCCACCAAATCTGGACCACCTGACCAGTTCTTTGATGTGAGAGTGTCTGAACATGCCCGGTCCAGTCCCAGCTGGTACTGGTGCTGGTGGAGGTGGTAGGTACGGTTCAGTCGCGGCGGGGGGCTCGTTTACTGTCTGGTGAGCTTACATACACCGTATACACACATGCATAGAGCCAGATGTTTGATTTTAAAGTACAGCTGGTGTGTGTGTGGAACGTGTGCAGGACGAGATTAGGATTAAACTAACAGCTACACACTGCTAACAGCTCGCTCTCCATCACCTGCTACATCCGCACACGCTCACCGTCTCTCTCCCCACCACTGTCTGATATAATCTCTTTCAGCACGATTATCCATAATCTCAATCTCATGTTTA
>JAMWET010005681.1:12500-15000 GCA_024036415.1 Prochilodus magdalenae
CAGCAGATTTGTGTAGGTGACCGTGTGTGGTGGTGTTTACCGTGGTGAACTTGTGTGCCGGGATTTTCTCCTGGCCCTCGGCGATGGTGTAGAACAGCAGGTCTTCCAGACTGGGCAGGATCCCTGCCTTCCTTCTCCTGTGGACCAGAGCACATTCCCGTATGAGCAACGAGCGACCGGCCGCCCACTCTGCACACGCGACTATCAGCAGGACAAGCGGCACTGAAAACCAGGGACACGGCGGAGGAACGTTCCAACTGTCCTCTCGGAACGCCAATCAGTGACCGACTGAAGCTCCTAGCAGGGCTGCAGGGCGGGGATAATGAGGCCTGGAAATCAGGATTAGTGAAAACGCCATATATGTAATTCCTACATCACTAGCTCAAAACCCGGAATTTCTGACCTCCAACCAGGAAGTAACCTTCCCATGCCTGCAGCGATCTCAGCATCACCTGAAGCATTAAAGGTATTCGGCTGCAGGGAGAGAGGGAGTTGCAGAACTTGTGTGAAAGTCGGCGGACGGGATTCTCTGGCGTGGTGAATGAAACCGCAGGAGACGGGAATGTTCTATAACGAGCGACTTCAAAAATCCGTGACGAAGCCAAACTCCACAGGTGTGACACGCCCTTTCCAACAAAGGATCGCACTGCTAGCCTTCAGGGAGCCAGAGATACGGATCCCGGGATCTCGGATCCTACTTGGGAGCACGCTAGGTAGCCTTGCCGGGCAGCCTGCCTGCGGCGGAGGCATCTCGACTGAATCTCCCAAGACTCCATACTGCGGAGAAACCGGAGGCAACGAGGAGGAATGATGGAGCAAAGCCGAACTCCACAGGTCAGAGTTGAGGATGACGTGCCCTTTCCAACAGACCTCGGAATCTCACCTACTCAGGCACAGGTCTGGCGGCCTTGCTGAGACGCTGTCTTGCCGCGGAGGTCCGGAGAGCCAGGGATATTTGGAACGCCATAACTTGATGAGAATAGGAGTACCTGGCTTCTGTTTGGGATATAGGGAGTCCTGCTCCCTCTCCAGCCACCATAACAACGAGCTGAGCTCCACAGGTCGGCACGGCACAGCGCCCCCTTTCTAACAACCCTGGGATCACTTCACTAGTCCTCAGGAAACCGGAGATACGGAGGCCGGAATTATCAGGCTCCTGACCAGTTGTCTTCTCCGAGGCGTCCATGCTGCTAGTGCCATAATCCGGTGACCAGCGTCCGGTCGGGATTAGGATTACAGCGCTAGTCTGCTAGTCTATACAACAACGTGTGTCTTCTTATAGTGTGTCCAGAACGAGACACACATATCTAGAACATTAAGGTTCTCACTCATATCCTTTACGTTAGCTGGCTAGCTTGTTGCTAATCCTAGCGGCCCATGTTAATTCCCACTTTGTAGCCCGGGCAGGTCGAAATTCAGAGTTTCCGAGCTGAGCATGGCCAGGTCTGATTTGGTGATCTCTGAGTGACAGGAACCGAGAGACAGTTGGACGGTTCTCTCGGAGGGAAAGAGGAGTTAGTTGGTTAGACAATCACACCAGCCACAGAAAACCAGAACAGCCAGTTAAACACATTCAGGCCTTAGCAGGGACATCGGAACCAGGCCCAGTGCACTGTGGGACAGCTACGGCCTCACAGCGGAGGAGCTTTCCTCCAGGTTGGAAAGGGAATTCTGCACAATTCCAAACAAGGGAAAACAGATTCCGTCCCCGGCCCTAACCATCCAGAGAGGAACCGGAGAGGGCTGCCGTGTTCCAGTTACACATTCGTGACATCACAGACAGCTCCAAATAGAACCTTTACCCTCTAGGATAGAACCCAAATCCTAACCTAGTTCTAGATAGCAGCAGAACGCTATGCCTCCTGGTTCTACTGGTTTGTTATTGTGACTAAAGGCTGACAGCTGGCCCTGTGGTGACCCAGTCTCTGGATGGCTAAGACCGCAGGAGAACATCAGAAGGGTTCTAGAGTGTGGAATGTTGGAGTGGGTGTCAGAAAGGCTGTAAAGTGTGGAACAGTAGAGTGGATGAGATTTGGGTTCTGTAATGACTGAAAAACACTAGCTCTAGAACGTCAGAGGAATTCTAAAGAGTGACACATCGGAAGGGGAATGTGGGATCATGTAGACATATTCTAGAATGGAATGGGTGTGAGAAGGGTTCTACGTGGAACATCAGAAATCCTCTTGGTTATGAAATTTCAGAGTGAGGAATGTTGAAGTGAGTGTTGAAAGGGTGAAGAATTTCCGAAATGTTAGGAACATCAGGAATATTCCACACGGTGGAGTGGGCATGAGTGAGAGTGGGTGGCACCAGGTTCTGTACCAGGTACAGAGTGGAATACCAAAGGGTTCTAGAGTGGGAAAAGTCATATATATTCTAGAACATGGAATGTTAGACAGTTTCATGAAATACGAATGTCAGATGGGTTCTAGAGTAGGGAATGGCAGATGTGTTCTAGGATGAAGTGCCAGCATGGGCATTAAAAAGGATCTAGATATT
>JAMWET010005681.1:25000-35544 GCA_024036415.1 Prochilodus magdalenae
ATCTGAGGCAAGTATATAATAATCTGACCCCTCTGTATAATAATCTGTCCAGTCTATATAAAATCTGTGTCTTTAAAAATAATCTGTACTATAGCAATCTATGCCCTGTATAATAATCTGAGGCCTGAAAATAATAATCTGTGGCCTGAATATAATAATCTGAGAGCTCTGTATAATAATCTGAGGTCTGTATGTAATAATCTGAGAGCTCTGTATAATAATCTGAGGTCTGTATGTAATAATCTGAGGCCTCTGTATAATAATATGTGCATTCTATATAAAAATCTGTCTTTAAAAATAATCTGTACTATAGCAATCTATGCCCTGTATAATAATCTGAGGTCTGTATAATAAACTAAGGTCTGTATGTAATAATCTGAGACCTCTGTATAATAATATGAGGTCTGTATATTAATCTGAGACCTCTGTATAATAATCTGAGGTCTGTATAATAATCTGAGGTCTGTATATAATAATCTGAGGTCTGTATATAATAATCTGAGGTCTGTATATAATAATCTGAGACCTCTGTATAATAATCTAAGGTCTGTATAATAATCTGAGGTCTGTATATAATAATCTGAGACCTCTGTATAATAATCTGAGGCCTCTATGGGGTTATTTAAGACAGTTATATAATACAATATAAAGGAACAAACAGACACTGTTATGATGGTGCTGTTTATGGTATACGGTATGGTATGGCTCGGTCCCAGACCTTCCTATTAAGAATGACCCCCGCGGAGCGGCCAGCCAATCCAGGGCGAGCCGGCCGGCCCGGCTGACCGAGGCTGTAATGAGGTTAATACCCCGGCTACTCACTTGTCTGCGTCCTTGGTGCCGGGCGGCGCTCCAGCGTCTGTCTTGGTGCACAGTGTCCGCCCGCAGCTCCAGAGAGGCCGGCGCGCTGCGGCTGGAGGACGCGCTCTGCGCATCGCTCCTCCGGCATGGCCGGTACAGACGGGCCGCCGCGTCTTACTCCCGGCCAAATCAGACACGGCCCGCTTCAGGCCGGGGCCGCATACCTCCTTCAAGGCCTGTGACACCCTGAACTGCAGCATGTCGGTCTCGCTGGGCTGGTCCGGCAGAGGGTGGCTGGAACCGGGTCACTTGTTTACCTAGTCTGCCCAGAACCCGGGGATGCTAGTGCGATAGATGCTCCTCGGCGATTCAAAGCGTAAGGCTCCAGGAGGCTCCTGATTGGAGGAAGCAAGCGCGCGTGCCCGCCCCTCTCGAAATCTCCCATTGGTCAGGGCTGCGGGGTTGCGACGCTGATTGGTGGATTCGCGCGTCACTCACGGTTAATCCCGGGCGCCTTCACAGGCGGCGCTGAGGGAACGGACGGTGTGATACGGAGACCAGGTCATCACAGACGCGAGCCGGGACCGGGCTACAGGCCGGGATTAATACCGGGAGAGACTTAGGGACGACAAACGGGGAACTAATCCGCGGAGCAGCGAGCTTCGCCGGCGGAGACGTCCGGTCGTGTTGGTTAGCTTAGCATGTAGCCTGAACAGCTCACTGAAGGAGAGACAGACTAAACCAGCAGGCATCAATATGGAGTCCCCCCCAAATACCCCACCCCCAACCCCACCCCCACCCCTCTCCAGCTCTAACAGCTCCCACTCTTCTGGGAAGCTTTCTACAAGATTCCAGACTGGGATTCCAGACTGGGTCTGTGGGAAGTTCTGCCCCACCGTTCCTCCAGGGGAGCACCTGTGAGGTCTCCCTTCTAGTTCATCCCAAAGGTGCTGGGTGGGGGTGGGGTTGGGGCCAGCCAAGTTCAAGGTGGACCCCACCAACTGCACTGGGACACGGTCGTGCTGGAAAGGGCTAATCCCGAACTGTATCCCCCAACAGGAAGCATTAAGATTCCCGTTACACTGGAACTAGGGGGGCTCTAGGCCCACCCTGGTCACCAACCGCATAGCATCATCATCCCTCCTCCACCAAACTGTACAGGCAGGCAGGGAACGTTCTCCCGGTGTTCTCCAAACCCAGACTCGTCCATCACGTCACCAGATGGAGAAGCGTGATTGGTCACTCCACAGAACCACGGTTCCACTGCTCCAGAGTCCAGTGGCGGTGCTCAGCCACAGAATCAGGGATAGCTACCGGACCTGGTCTCCCGACCCAAACCCCAGAGAGGACCTGAGGGACGAGCTGAAGAGGAGAGTCACAAGCACGGAGCTTGGAGTCTGAAGGAGCCGGGGAGGTTCTGTAAGGGGGGGCGGTTGGGGTTATAGGAGGGGACTCGGAGCTGCTGTCTGCAGAGAGAGGGACACAAGGTCCCCACTGAGATCCACATCTACCATCGCACTTCAGATGGAGGTCGGATGGGTTTGGTTTGGGAAGCTGGTGGACGCCTGTGGGGTTTCAGGGTTGGAAGGATGGACAGACTGACGGTGGAGGAGGGCTGGAAGTGAGAGAGGACAGAGAGAGCTGGACTGATCGGTCTGGTGGTACAGAGTCGGGGATGTTCAGGTCCTTCCAGGTAAATCCTCCAGACCCCACAGGATCAGCTCTGCAGGCCCAACACAGTTCCTGAGGCTCAGCTCAGCCTGCACTCACGTCACACGATCCGTCACCACTGGGAGAGGAATGTGGGCAGACCATTCAGAACCACCCGTGTTCTACTGATTTATTTTTATTTATGTTATTTTTAAACATGTATTTAATAAATAAATACATAATAAATACAATTATTACACTATTATTATTATTATTATTATTTTGCTGTTCTCATTAAATTATATCAATTTATTTTATAGCAGTTTTTACAACAACATCAACAATTACTATTATTTATTTATTATTTATTAATAATCATTATTATTTATTTATTATTATTTTTATTCTTTAATTTGTTTTACTTCACCTGATGCTGTTGGAGTACCAGTGAACTTCTGCACCACAAGCGCTACCATGTTGACCTTCACTGGTACTGCAACAGCATCAACTGAAGTAGAACAACTTACACTCAACATCAGTAGAAGGTGTTGGGAAGGAGGATCAAATATACTTAAATAAAATATATTATTATTATTATTATTATTATTATTATTATTATTATTATAAAGGCCAGTATAAAGTGATTAGAAAAGTGCCCTCATTAACTACAGGGCCAGGAGTGCCACCTTGTGGACGCTCACTGGTACTGCAACTGCTCCCTCCAGTGAAAGTGAGCATGTAGGCCTGCTGTTCTGAAGTTCTCACTGCCGGCTCGTGTGTTCTAGGCTTTAGTATCTAGAACCCACCTCTCCCTGAGGTGATGACGTGTTGGGTTTCACTGGTATTTGGTATTTAAATTGGTGGTAAAGAAGTTAAAAGCTGCTTGGCTGTCTTATCAGCTCCCTGACGTGCTTGCACTCACACACACACCCACGCAGCTTCCCACCTGCTGCAGGGCGAGATGGTATCGGGGAGCCAGCAGCTCTGCTGCGGTGGGCCTGGGTGTAAAGGGCTAGTTCAGCAGTTCTCCCCTACAGCCCCGTGCAGACACTCTGATGAGTCAGGCTTGGTGGCTTTGTCAGTTTTAGCACTGAAGCTACGAGGCTAATGTAGCTAACAGGAGCTCATGTAGCCAGACTGGAGCACACATACAGCAGCACGTTAGCCTGTTAGCTCAGCTAAACCGTGTTTATATCAGAGTACAGTGACAACACAGTGTCAGGAGCCTCATAAGCAGGTCTAGTTAAGATCACTGATCAACTCTGCACACAATTAGCCTGTGCACATCCGCACACTAACTGGGTAGGCATGCTGTTAGCACCATGCTAACGGTGGGGTATTAGCTTCCTTTGTTATAAGCTAGCTACATCTGCATCATAGCAAACATGCACGTCTCTGGCAGACCACATATGGACTGAGGTTGTTCCTAATGTCTGCATAACCAAATAACCTCAACACAGCCGTTCTCAGTGGTGGTGAAGGTAACCAGACGTCCCCTCTGAAGTCTCCCTCACAGGAAGTTCCTACAGGAGGTGGTTCTGAATACGCTGCCTGATGTCTGAGACGCTGTACATGTGTAGGTTCACTGCTGGTTCTAGATAGTCAATAAGTGCGTGTATGTGTGTTCTAGACATGGAGAACCCTGGGTCGGCCTGACTGTGGAGTGCTGAACGGCCGATTCTGAGACCCTTGGTGGAATTCCCCGGAGGAGCTGCCACCGCACGCAGTGAAGGTGGTGTTGTTGTAGTGCTGCGTCTGATGCTGGTGATGATGAAGGTGCGTCACAGTGGTCC
This sequence comes from Prochilodus magdalenae, assembly GCA_024036415.1. Lineage (NCBI taxonomy): Eukaryota > Metazoa > Chordata > Actinopteri > Characiformes > Prochilodontidae > Prochilodus > Prochilodus magdalenae. The sequence continues at coordinate 29,245 of JAMWET010005681.1, forward strand.
CACACTCTCATGCGCATTTCCGCCCACACCCTGCTGGGTTACCGCAGTGATGTTAGTGGTCCGCCCACGGGGGGCTCTGTGGGTGTTGGGTAGTGCGTGTTCAGGGACACCTTTACTGATAGAGCTGCGTGTGAAGGCGCTGTATCCGTGGTTGGGTGAAGATACAGCAGGGAAGAACCTACACGGTCTCATAATACGGAAACCTGGTCAGAGCAGATCCAGAGGACCCGACGGAACCAGTAGCACATTCTACAGTCATATACTGAACACAGTGATCCGGCGTTCAGGGTCTCTGCTGGTAGATGGTAGACTTTCAGGGTCTGCTGTGACCTCCTTAACCGTGGTGGGCTCTGCACACTGCCTTGGAGGAGTCTGGGCCCGCTCCTCCTTGCAGAACCACTCCAGCTCTGTTATGCTGGTGGGCTTTCTTGTGGGAACAGCCCGCCTTAGGATCTACTGCAGCATTCCTATTGCTACCATTGGTTGGACTTATTTGGATCAGTCCAGACTCTTTCAATCTCTTATCAATCAATCAATTAATCAATCACTTAATCAATCAATTAATCAATCAATCAAAATATATTTTAACAGCAGAGAATTTAAATGGACTGAATATAGAAATTAAAATGTATTCTATTATTGGAAACTAAAATAAGACTACATGAATCAAACTGGCAATAAAATCAAACTACCATTAAGATCTATATTAGAAGGAGAATAAATAAATAAATAAATAAATAAATAAATAAATAAATAAATAAATTAGGTAATAAACCTATTTATAAGACTTCAACATAAAAGGATAACTGGGGAAAATAAAATGTAAAAAAAATAAATAAAAGTAAATACAAAAAGTAATTAAATTAATAAAAACAATTTTAAAAAATCTAAAAAATTAATAATAATTAATAATTGGGGAAAAGAAAAAATAAAAAAAAATAGGGGAAAAAGATATTATTAATAATAATAAATAAGCACATTAATAAATGACTTAAAATAGTAAAATAATTAAATTAAAAAGTTTACATTTCTATAATTGTGTTTCTTTTATTTACTGTTTTACTGTTAAATTCTATTTTGATACACACTGATATAGAAACCTTCAATTATAAGGTGCGACATGCAAACGGAAACACAGTCTGAGAACTCGTCTTTAAAAATAGGGTTTATTTTCTCAGAGATTAAAATATATTAGTGTTTACAAACAGGGACTTCAAACAACAATCAACAACAGCAATAAACAAACAAGCTGATCCCACAACGTCGCAATGCCACAACGTCACAACAATACCCTGTACACACAACACAGTCTCCGTACGGCCTTCCAGGCTCCACCTGAGGGGTTAACTACCTCAGGAACTAATACACTACTACACCACCACCTACACCCACTAACACCACGCCCCGTCACCACTGGTCCAGCTGCACTATCAGCGCCACCTCAGGCGGAGTTACTGAAAGAACCAGCAGAAATGGTCCGAAATACCTGAAATAACACATCGCTACGGTAACACCACCACCACCACGTCCACACTACACCACTAACCCCAACCGGCTTCTAGGCCGAGCAGCGTCAGCAGGTCCAGCCTCACAGGCAGCAGTGGACAAGCCGCTGCATTCCGCTCCTCCGGGTTCAGCTATCTGGAGTCTTCCGGCTCCGATTTGACCTTCGTGTAGTCCACGGGATAAAGCTCTCGCTGGGACGTCCCGTTACCTGAGGTACAGACAGAAGACACAGCAACGTCATACACATACGCCATGTGGCCATAAGTATACGGACACTCGCTCTTAAAGGACAGGGAGCATCATACAGTACGTGGCCATAAGTATACGGACACTCGCTCTTAAAGGACAGGGAGCATCATACAGTACGTGGCCATAAGTATACGGACACTCGCTCTGAAAGGACAGGGTGCATCATACACTACATGGCCATAAGTATACGGACACGTGCTCTTAAAGAACAGGGTGCATCATACACTACGTGGCTATAAGTATACGGACACGTGCTCTTAAAGAACAGGGTGCATCACACACTACGTGGCCATAAGTATACGGACACATGCTCTTAAAGGACAGGGTGCATCATACACTACGTGGCCATAAGTATACGGACACGTGCTCTTAAAGAACAGGGTGCATCACACACTACGTGGCCATAAGTATACGGACACTCGCTCTTAAAGAACAGGGAGCATCATACACATACACTACGTGGCCATAAGTATACGGACACTCGCTCTTAAAGAACAGGGAGCATCATACACATACACTACGTGGCCATAAGTATACGGACACGTGCTCTTAAAGAACATGGTGCATCATACACATACGCTACGTGGCCATAAGTATACGGACACGTCCTCTTAAAGAACAGGGTGCATCATACACATACGCTACGTGGCCATAAGTATACGAACACTCGCTCTGGAAGGACAGGGTGCATCATACACATACGCTACGTGGCCATAAGTATACGGACACGTGCTCTTAAAGAACATGGTGCATCACACACTACGTGGCCATAAGTATACGGACACATGCTCTTAAAGGACAGGGAGCATCATACAGTACGTGGCCATAAGTATACGGACACTCGCTCTGAAAGGACAGGGTGCATCATACGCTACATGGCCATAAGTATACGGACACGTGCTCTTAAAGAACAGGGTGCATCATACACTACGTGGCCATAAGTATACGGACACGTGCTCTTAAAGAACAGGGTGAATCACACACTACGTGGCCATAAGTATACGGACACATGCTCTTAAAGGACAGGGTGCATTATACACTACGTGGCCATAAGTATACGGACACTCGCTCTGAAAGAACAGGGAGCATCATACACATACGCTACGTGGCCATAAGTATACGGACACTCGCTCTGAAAGGACAGGGTGCATCATACACCACGTGGCCATAAGTATACGGACACTCGCTCTGAAAGGACAGGGTGCATCATACACCACGTGGCCATAAGTATACGGACACTCGCTCTGAAAGGACAGGGTGCATCATACACTACGTGGCCATAAGTATACGGACACTCGCTCTCAAAGGTACAGGGTGCATCATTCACATACGACCACACGTGGCCATAAGTATCAACACAATCATGGGCGTCTTAGTTGAGGACAGGGTGCAATCATACACTACGGTGGCCATAAGTATACGGACACTCGCTCTTAAAGACAGGGAGCATCATACACATACGCTACGTGTGGCCTTTGTTATGTGTGTATATCAGCAGTGGAACCACCCTCTGTCAAGTGCAGAGTGCTGGAGAGATCTGTGGTCTGGATGTTGAGGTTCTGGTGGCAATATTTGTAGTGCATCCAGGTTAAGTGCTCCGCTCACTGCTACTTGCAGATCTGCCAACAGCTCAACGTGGTGTGTGGTTATAGAGTCCAACTGCATCTTATTTTTCACCTGCCTACGTGTGCCTTAGCATTAGTTTATTCAGTAGATCAAGTGCTTGTTCAAGAACAGGTCAGTGCAATTACCACAGTACGTAACTTTACGGTGGTCTAGCTCCATTAAACTCCAAGTCTTATGAAATAACTGGGGATCTTTTCTCGTCTATACCACATTAATCTACAGGTTGCAGCTTAGTGATTTACATCACGCTATACTGATGCATGTGTAGATCGGACACAGTTTACTCTTCAGTGCCGACTTCAAGGGGGCTTAATTTTATACAATCTTTACATGAGATGCAGTGAACCTACCAGTCCTTATAGGCGTCATAGTCCCATTAGAGCGATTAGAGGGCATACAAACATGGAGGAATCTGTGTTTGGAGATGAATTCTCAGAGGGACCGATTCAGGGTTGGAGACAGTACCGCTTTTTTCTCCTAGAGTCTTCAGGACAATGCTGAGAGTGTGCCACTTTAACCAGTTTTGGTGAGGGGGATCAGTGGGTCTGTTTAGGGCTTAGAGATAACACTCCGCTCTGGAAGTGACCCTTCCTGTCCAGCTCACACCTGCGTGCTTTACCAGACAACTACCTCACATTTAGTGCTTCCGAGTTACGTTCTACACAGGTTCAATGAGAACAACTGTAGATCAGACTCAGTCTATACATCAATACCTACATTGTGAGCTTAGAGTTATGACACGCCACCTAATGAGAACTGTAGAATCAGACTCAGTCTATACTCACAGTACCTACATTTAGAGCTTAGGAGTTCTACACATCCACCTAATGATAAACTGTAGAACAGACTCAGTCTATACCACAGTACCTACTTTAGAAGCTTAGAGTTATACACATCCACCTAATGGAAACTGTAGAACAGAGCTCAGTCTAATACCACAGTACCTACATTTAGAGCTTAGAGTTTACACTCCACCTAATGAGAAACTTGTAGAACAGTACTCATGTCGTATACCACAGTACCTACATTTAGAGCTTAGAGGTTATACAGATCCACCTAATAGAACTGTAGAGAACAGACTCAGTCTATACCACAGTACCTACATTTAGAGCTTAGAGAGTTATACACTCCCACCTAATGAGACACTGTAGATCAGACTCAGCTTCTATACCACAGTACCTACATTTAGAGCTTAGAGTTATACAGTCCTCAACTGCCCTAACGAGAAACACCTGTAGAACACAGACTCAGTCTATACCACGTACCTACATTTAGAGCTTAGAGTTATACACTCCAACCTAATGAGAAACTGTAGAACAGACTCAGTCTATACCACAGTACCTACATTTAGAGCTTAGAGTTATACACTCCACCTAATGAGGAAACTGTAGAACAGACTCAGTCTATACCACATTACCTACATTTAGAGCTTGGGGGGAAGAGTTTATAACACTCGCACCTAATGAGGAACTTGTAGAACAGACTCAGTCTATAACCACAGTACCTACATTTAGAGCTTAGAGTTATACACTCCACCTAATATAGGAACTGTAGAACAGAACTCAGGTCCTATACCACAGTACCCACTTACATTTAGAGGCTTATGAGTTTCTACACTCTGCACCTTATGAGAACTGTAGAACAGACGTCATGGTCTATAACCACCCACCGTACACCTTTAGAGCTTTAGATTCGCCACACATCCGACTAATTGAGAAACTGTAGAACAGCCACTCAGTTCTATATCCACACCTAACCTACATTTAGACGCTTAGAGTAGAACCGCACCTATCAGTTTGAGTTAACACACCATCCTGCCTAATGTAGACCTTTATAGAGCACTCGAGTTATACACACATCCACCTAGGATTAGAACAGTACTACAGTAGAGTCTATACAACCGGTATTACCTCTAGAGCTAGAGTTAGAACTGCCATAGAACAGACAACCAGTCGAATATAACCCACCATCAATACCTACCTCATTTAGAGGCTTAGAGTTATACACCCACCTAATGCGAAACTGTAGAGAACAGACGCAGTCTATAAACAGACGTGTACCTACATTTAGGAGCGTAGAGTTTATACACGTCACCTAATTGAGAACCTGTAGAACAGAGAGACTCATTCCTATACCACAGTACCCTACATTTCAGAAGCTTTTAGAGTATACCACGCCACCTAATGAGAACCTGTAGAATGTGACCCTCTACAGTTATGGTGGGTGAAGATGCTGCATCAACTGTAAAGCGTAGTATGATGCTCTCTTCTCCTTTAGACCTAGGGCGTATGCTGAGACCGCTCTCGGGGAGGGGGGGGACTCGGGGGGGGGGGGGGGGGGGGGGGGGGGACCCTCAGCCGCTCCTCCGTGCTGCATGTGGATGAGATAGAGAGAGTCCTGAGGCCACACAACCCCCGTCCTGCAGAGAGAGGGAGAGAGGGAAGGAGAGAGAGAGGTGGGTATAATCTCTCTCTCTGTCTCTCTCCACGCTGGGGGGTTTTCTGATTGATATTCTTCATGGCTGTCTTTCCTCTTCTTTTTTTTGCCCGTCCCTGCGCTGGGATTTCTGTCCTATATCCTCTCTGCTTTTCTCCCTGCGCTACGCTAGTTACGTCTGCTCTCGTTGACTTCCTCGCGCGAAGAGCAGACGAGCAGCGTCAGTCTTGTACTGTAGCAAGACCTTCCTCGCTTTTTACTTTGTATACCTTGGCTCTTTGCCGTTTGGTCGTTGAAGAGAGAGGAGAGACGGAGAGAGAAAAGGGCGGGCTCCCTGACCCAAGTTCTTTTTCCGGCACGCCGAGTTGTGACGTTCTCCCGCTGCGCCCGCCAGGGGTGTCAGAACGCGCAAGACGAAAAAAGAAAGGGGAAGCCACGCCACGCGGCAGAGGGAGAAGAGGCTGCCTCCGCGTGTACTTTGTG
>JAMWET010005682.1:0-21217 GCA_024036415.1 Prochilodus magdalenae
TTATTTCAGCACTAGAGGGAGACACAGCTCTAACCTGCAGTTTCCTATTTCAACACTAGAAGGAGATGCAGCTCTAACCTGCAGTTTTCTATTTCAGCACTAGAGGGAGACGCATCTCTAACCTGCAGTTTGTTACTTCAGCACTAGAGGGAGACAGCTCTAACCTGCAGTTTGTTATTTCAGCACTAGAGGGAGACGCAGCTCTGACCTGCAGTTTGTTATTTCAGCACTAGAGGGAGACACAGCTCTGACCTGCAGTTTGTTATTTCAGCACTAGAGGGAGACACAGCTCTGACCTGCAGTTTGTTATTTCAGCACTAGAGGGAAAAACAGCTCTAACCTGCAGTTTGTTATTTCAGCACTAGAGGGAAAAACAGCTCTAACCTGCTGTTTGTTATTTCAGCACTAGAGGGAAAAACAGCTCTAACCTGCAGTTTGTTATTTCAGCACTAGAGGGAAAAACAGCTCTAACCTGCTGTTTGTTATTTCAGCACTAGAGGAAGAAACAGCTCCAACCTGCAGTTTACTATTTCAGCACTAGAGGGAGACAGCTCTAACCTGCTGTTTGTTATTTCAGCAGTAGAGGAAGACACAGCTCTAACCTGCAGTTTGTTACTTCAGCACTAGAGGGAGACACGGCTCTAACCTGCAGTTTGTTACTTCAGCACTAGAGGGAGACGCAGCTCTGACCTGCAGTTTGTTATTTCAGCACTAGAGGAAAAAACAGCTCCAACCTGCAGTTTACTATTTCAGCACTAGAGGGAGACGCAGCTCTAACCTGCAGTTTGTATTTTCAGCACTAGAGGGAGACGCAGCTCTGACCTGCAGTTTGTTATTTCAGCACTAGAGGGAGACGCAGCTCTGACCTGCAGTTTGTTATTTCAGCACTAGAGGGAGACGCATCTCTAACCTGCAGTTTGTTATTTCAGCACTAGAGGGAGACGCAGCTCTGACCTGCAGTTTCCTATTTCAACACTAGAAGGAGACGCAGCTCTAACCTGCAGTTTTCTATTTCAGCACTAGAGGGAGACGCAGCTCTAACCTGCAGTTTGTTATTTTATCACTAGAGGAAGACACAGCTCTAACCTGCAGTTTGTTATTTCAGCACTAGAGGGAGACGCAGCTCTGACCTGCAGTTTGTTATTTCAGCACTAGAGGGAGACGCAGCTCTAACCTGCAGTTTGTTTTTTCAGCACTAGAGGGAGACACAGCTCTAACCTGCAGTTTGTTATTTCAGCACTAGAGGGAGACACAGCTCTAACCTGCAGTTTGTTATTTCAGCACTAGAGGGAGACACAGCTCTAACCTGCAGTTTGTTATTTCAGCACTAGAGGGAGACACAGCTCTAACCTGCAGTTTGTTATTTCAGCACTAGAGGGAGACGCAGCTCTAACCTGTAATATTTTATTTCAGCACTAGAGGGAGACGCAGCTCTAACCTGCAGTTTGTTATTTCAGCACTAGAGGGGGACGCAGCTCTAACCTGCAGTTTGTTATTTCAGCACTAGAGGGAGAAACAGCTCTAACCTGCAGTTTGTTATTTACGCACTAGAGGGAGAAACAGCTCTAACCTGCAGTTTGTTATTTCAGCACTAGAGGGAGACGCAGCTCTAACCTGCAGTTTGTTATTTCAGCACTAGAGGGAGACACAGCTCTAACCTGCAGTTTGTTATTTCAGCACTAGAGGGAGACGCAGCTCTAACCTGTAGTTTGTTATTTCAGCACTAGAGGGAGACACAGCTCTAACCTGCAGTTTGTTATTTCAGCACTAGAGGGAGAAACAGCTCTAACCTGCAGTTTGTTATTTCAGCACTAGAGGGAGAAACAGCTCTAACCTGCAGTTTGTTATTTCAGCACTAGAGGGAGACGCAGCTCTAATGGGCGTTATGCGCTAAACCCTTTCGTGTTTTGTAAAACGGGACACTTCGCTTCCGGTTCTGTGCAAGGTGGTTTGAGAATGGCGTTGTTTTATTCAAGATGCCCCTAAGAGCTACCAAAGATGACTATTACAGATGTCCATCGCATATACCGGCTAACTTCAAAGACTCCTGCCACCAAAATGGATAAGGGGTTTAAGCTACACGCTTCCTCGTACATGTGCGACTATGAAGGTAAGTACCTTGTAACGTTAGCTAGCTACGTTGATGCTAGTGATCCCGAATGGGCAGAATACAGTACTAAATAGTTAGCTCCAGTGAACGCTAACATGAGCTTGCTAATCTTAGCTAACAGGCAACCTGTCACTCTGCAAATGTCTGACTTGTGATTATCAAACAAACACAGGCTGACTGGTGCTGTCAGCATCAGGGCAGCCTGTCACAGGTCTATGAGGAAAGGCGAGAAGCCACACAGTCTGACAGTAGCGTTAGGGTTGGGTTGGTGTTCAGTTCGAGTTTTCAGCCTGTCCAGTTTAAAGATGAGCCTCTCAGAATTTGAGTAAGAGTAGACTGTTCAGTTATCATGACCAAGGCATCGTCATTACGTAACCACCAGAGTCAGAAAGTCACGAGCTGTCACTCTGAGAAGCTTGGTAAATGTATGCATGTTTGTTCAAAGTTCATTGTTGTTTGTTTGTTAGAGGGATAGTGAGGTGACTGGCGTTTGTTACTCTGACTGTAAATCCTTGGTTTATGATGCTGCCTTTCATGTGATGTTATTAATAACCAGATCTCCTGAGATTAAACAACAGAACCTCTATAACAGCATTACCACATCACATTATATGTACTGTGTTAATGCCTTTACCAAACTTGCCCCAGCAACCTAACTAGCCTAATTCATATCAGTGGTAGCTGTTGGGCCACTGATAAAGTAGGACAAGTAATAGCACTCTGAAGTCATTGTTAAAGCTTCTAATTTATTTATTTTAATATATACTGTTGTACAGATAGTGCTTCGGGACTCGGACCCTGTCGTCCTCATTTCAAATCGGTGTTGATGTGTAGCTGGCACTGCAGTGTGGAACCACACAGTTGCTTTGCTGTTTCAAACAGCACACTATTCAGAACTGAATGTACAAGTCGTGCCCCCTGTCCACACCTGCACCGAGACAGAACAGCAATGGCACAAGCCCAGAACATCGGTAAGTGTTGAGATGCCTGTTACTTCTTATTATGGTCATATTTAGTAAACAGTGGGACAACTGTACTGGAAACATGATCTGTCAAAGCCAAAGTTCAACTTCTAAGAGGATTGGAACCTTGAATGGAGAGCAGTTTTGTTGATTTGATTGTTTTGACAGAGGCAGACATGGTAAACTGTAACATACTTTGCCTGACTAGTTAAATTTAGTAGGAGTTCTCATTGTTAAGATTGTTTGTTTGTTTGTTTGTTTGTTTGTTTGTTTGTTGGTCTTTTTTTAGGGAGTGAAACCTGGTCCAATAAATAAAATGGTCATCACTAAACCAAGACTCAACCGACTCAGTGAAGGAGGAATCAGGTAAAGAAGTGAGCTGCTGTTACTGTAATTACTGCATCATGAGTCTACAGCGTCTCATGCAGTAGGGCGAGCGTTATTACTATACACGCTGTACTCAGTGGTTTTGTTAAACATGTGTTGCCGTACTGCAGGCGCTAGATGAACAGCTAATGGAAAGCCAAAGTGTATGTGCATGTTTTTAGAATCTACATGTTGAGAGGTGTGGGCTGTCCAATGCAGATGCCTTCCCATAAACAAAGACTATTTCCATGAACCAGTGTTTCTGTTTATACCTCACATTTCAGAGCCATATGGACATTTGACTTAGGACAGTAGAATCTGTTCATGTAGTGTTACAGATTCAAACACCCAACACACCTTATAAACCTAGCGCCAACCTGACAGCATCCCCAAAAGTGGCCTACTAGTGGCTTACCTGCATCATCAGGATGTATACAGTATTGGAAGGACAGTTCATACCAGCTGGGTAACAGTGCCATTGAGTGTAAGAGACTGTGCAGTAGCTTCTAACACATTTACTCATCACTGTGTAATGAAACGCCTGCCGGTCACAGGAGTACACTCTACAAGGGCTTGGTTGGGGACCCACTTGACCTGTCCTTGCTACAGATTGGAGACACATACAAAGACTTAGACATCAAAGAAAAACCTCAATTATGGGCATCAGTGATGAAGACCCTTGTGGAGACGGCATTTGGCATGGCACAAAAGGTGAGTGTGCTCTCATACCTGCTGCCCATTTTACCCACAAAGTCTGTCAAGGTGCACCAAGATGCTCCACCTTACCCACCACTGCCCCCTGAGGAGTGCAGGCTTCATCCAACACAGTGTGTGCATGTGTGCATTTAGGAGGAGCACTTCTTCCTAAAAGCTTGACTGTCACACTGACCATGACCTATAAGATTGAGGCGGCGACAAGAGAGCAGGCAGCAGACCATGAGTGGAGCTCCGTAGGCCTAGGATCACCTCTCCACGTTTTAGAGAGGTATGTTTTGTGAGGGGAGTGGACTCAGCAGAATCTCTTTAAGAAAGGATCCTAAAAGGAACAAGGCAGACTGCAGAAATGAGAAGAGGTGCAGAAATGGAGTTTGGGGCAGCAGTGGAGTACTGCAGGATCAAAAATGTAAATGCCTTCTGGCCTCGTTATCCATCCTGATGCCCCTTGGCTTGGTGCCTCACCAGATGGCTTAGCTTTTGACCCATTTGCACAGCCACCATTTGGACTAGTTGAGATAAAGTGCCCCAGTGTAAAGAACTATGTGGATTGTAAATACCTTTGAATGCATTATGGCACTCTTACTCTTCGTGAAGGCCACCCATACTACTGGCAGCTGCAGGGTCAACTGTTGATTACTGGCCTGCAGTGGTGCGACTTTGTGATTTGTGCCCAGGAAGACATTTTGGTGCTACATGTACATGCCGATCCAAAGGTAACAGCAGTAATCAGAGAGAGGGTGGACCAGTTTTACTTTCCTGTGTACATGCAGAAGTACCTTTCCATCTCCAAATGAATTTAACTGATGAATTACCAATTGTATAATTTTGTTTGTTGAACTCTCAGCATTCTGGGTATTTACCGCATTGTTGTGTGTAGTGTATATTTAGCAGTTAACAAAAGGATTTCTTTTAACAAAGGTTTTAGTCAGTGAGGAACATTATGTACATTTGTTTCATGGTAACAGTATAAAAGACAGATTTTGTATATTTTACTGTATTTATGTTTTTTATAAATTCTATCCACCAAATATAGGGGGTTATATGTACACGCACAAGTTAATACATATATACATATACACACACAGTTAACTATATACAAGAGATGGGGAACAGTTATACAGTTGCAATGAAATTATTCAACTCCCATTGCAAATTAGGTTCATTAGCCAGATGTACAAGTTTTCAGCTATTTAAGTTTTGTATTGAATTTAGATAAACCATTTGTCATCAATTATTCCAAGTTAAATTTAGTTTAAATTATTCTTGTTGAAACCTAATTTGCAGTGGGGGTTGAATTATTTAAGTGCAACGACATACTGTCACACAATCATTACAGTTCATGTATAGCAGCTTAATGAGAAGTCGATGTAAGTGTAAGGGTCCGGGCTGTACCGCCTGCAGCCAGCAGAGGGCAGCAGCAGCGACGTCGTTCTGGGGGAACTACAGCCCGGAACTCCAAACCCCAGAATGGCCCACGCTGATCAGGCCAACGAGCAGCACCTGGGGCGTCAGCAATATAAGCCCTCACCACACAAACACTGTTGCTGCACCTTTGTAGAGGGGTAGCCGGTACGGTACTAGATAAGCCAAGAGCTGAGCCAAGCCAAAAAAAAACAAAAAAAAAATTAAAATAAATAAACAACTTAAACAGATGTAAACCGCTACATCTGTGTAATGATCTGTGTTGTTTCAGGTACTGGGAGAGCAGCCAGCCTGACGATGGTGGCAGGGAAAGCATGGAGGACTGTGTTATAACTGGGACTCGACTTTGGAAGAGGTGGAATGATAAGCTTTGCCAGAAATCCTACTACTGGATTTGTGAGAGAGGTTTTCCTGATGTCACAGAAGCAGATTAGCCATTGACATGCACACTGAATCGAGCGAAGACGTCTCTTTTTTCAGGACGAAGGAGCTAGCTGTAGCATAGCCTCCAGTCTGATGTGCCTACTTCTGAGTTAACCGGACCGTAATGGTGAGGTGTGTTGGTGACTTGTGCCATTAAATGCCACTTCTACCCCTCATGGAGTGAGTTCTGGGTGTGTGTCTCCAGAGAAGCCAGGGACCAGTGCCCTTTTCCCTTCCTAGCTCCTGCACCACACGTTATGGACCATCATTGTCTCCACCAAGACAAAAGAGGGACTCATCACTGAAGATGACCCTCTGCCATTCTCAGTCCCTCCATGACAGTCTGGCACGACACCATTCCAGTCTTTGGTGATGCTGACGTGGTGTTAAGGACAGTCTGTGTGCATGTAGTCCTGCATCCTGCAGTCGTCTGTCAGTGGTGCTGGCACTACCAGGTTGACTCATGGAGGCATCACTGCTAACTGAATGTCCGCTATCGTGGCTGTTGTCAGTCAGGTACAGTGATAAGGCCCGTCCTTGCTGACGTCACATGTGCAGTTGAGAGTGAAACTTAAATCATTCACGTCTCAGACCTACCCACCAGGTTTCATTCCTGTCGGTTGATTCCTCCTGGGTGTGACTATCTGTGCAGCTGTTCTTTTGAAGGTGAGTGTATTTAAACACTAAACGCTGAACTCTGAAGTAGATAAGTAGACGTGGTGATGCAGCAGATCCGTTCACTGTTCAGGAACAACTGAACAGACTTCAGTGTGAAATGCAATGTGGAAAAGTAGGTAGACTCACTCAGTACACTAAAGCTGGAGGTGAGTCTAATGAGGTCCGAGCTACAAACCATTCTGAAATCCATCTCTGACTAACTCCACCCACACAGTGCACTGGGAGGACTTCCTGAGTGCTGCTGTACATGATTTTAAAATGGAGTTCAATCAAATTAAAAGTCAGTCAGCAGTAACGACGCTCAGGCGATGTGAGTGAGTATTTACAGCATTGTTAAGAACATCAGAACAAAGTTCAAACGGCACACAGTGGTCTGTATAAAACTATTTACATCAGATTATTATACCGGAAACATCCTAAACAGATATATACAGATTATTAATGCTCTAAAAACATCTTACATCATCAAACCCATCATCAGATATTATTTACAATCATGTACAACACATGTAGCTTCAGTTCCTGTTTCTGCAGCTTACAGGGGAATTCTGCAGGTGCTTTATCCTTCCACCATGAAAGGATTTTAAAACCAAAGTCTTCTCAACACTAACAAAAACAAACGTCCCAGACATCAGGCAGCGTGTTCATCACCGCTTCATGTAGTAAAGTTCTGTGAGGGAGCTTTTAGAGACGGACATCTGGTTCCCATCCCCACCACTGTGAACGGTTCTGACGCAGGACGTTTTGGATTCTGTCTTTTGTCTTTAACTATGTGGAGAGATGAGTGGAGTTCCTCTTTGGGAAGCTACAGGCGGATTACAGTTCGGAATGTTCAGATATGCAGTAGACGACGGTGGGCTTGGAGATGATGCTTCTATTGGATGTTTGTTGCAGCTGGGGAAAAGAAAGTGTAGGTTTCAGGAACAGCTCAAGCGGAGACCAAGGGAACTGATGCAAGCTCAATGATGACAATGTCCATAGTTGAGGGATCCATCTCTCCAGCGATGACAACAGAGGCTGTAATGGTGACAAAAGCTTTAGGTGTGGTCATGGAGGCCATAGTGATGATGTCTTGGAGGTCTGGACAGGTGGTGTCTGAAGGCGTGGTGGGCACAGAGGCTGGACAAGTAGTGTAGCACCTGCTGCAAGATGAGGGTCTCTCAGTACACAGTATCTGTAGATACAAGAGAATGTATTAGCATTAGGCTAACCTAGTTCAGCTTTGGCTGGTCTAATGCATGCTGTGTATCACTGAACAATAAATACTAACACCATGAAGTAGGCTAATGCGGTACAGTAGCACTGAACACTGTATACTACATATCATGTTTTCTAATAAACTCTACTCTCGGCGAGGTTTTAGTTAGCGCCATTCACTCTGGAGTGCCAGTCAAAGCACAGGCAGGACGCAGCGATTCAGGTTCGTTCTCTTTACTTGCGACTCAGAGCAGTAATACAGACCATCAGGAGACATTATGCAGAAATGCAAGTATATCTGTATGTGGCTGTAAGGTAAACAACAAAGCAATAATCACATTATATTATCTGCTCACATTCTCCACAATATTTCTGTATTATATTGTAACGCCCAGTAGATGCAGGACTATACTGTCTCTTTAAGACCCCCCGTGAGCTGTGTGCGCAAGCGTAGAGGTAGCGCGCGGGAAGAGCTGAACGGTAGAGACTACTGGACCTAGCTGTTTGTTTTGGTCATTCGTTGTTTTCTGTAAGTAACGCTACTTTGTGGGCTTTACCCGTCCATGTATGAACGGGCAAGGGGCTCTAAGAGACGTGTATATGCCTCATCGCTAAATAAACGAGCAGGTGGAATACCGCCAGTGTGTGTACGAGTGTCTGCTCCATTGTGCTTCACCTGCCTCTAAAGCTCACTATCCGGGCTGGAGCTGGAAAGTTTACCCCCTCTGGCTTCAAAGCGTTACAACATGTAACACAGCCACACTGCAGTAGTAGCCCATGTGATAACTCTAAACTAGCAGGTTTGTGCATACAAGGCAACTTTAGCGGCTAATCGCTAGCATCCACTTTAATAACAAAGCATGACTATCACATGAACTCAACACGTTAAAGGATAAAACTCAAACTCAAGGACAGGGGGAAGTGTCAACCATAAATGTGACGTAATTACTCACTTCTTAGGCATTCACGCACACAACACTACATTTCTGTGACCGATAGGCATGAACAGGGTAACTCTCATATCGGTCCTGAATGAAACAAGAGCCGCCTGCATATAGGTCCAGTACATTCCCTCTCTAACCAGCGCACAGCCTTTTGTACATACAGTTCACCAGTCTATACAATCTATACTGTTCATATGATCCATAGAAGGACAATAAGCAGGAAAGAAGGGCTTTTAATGAAATAAGGTTGTGACCTACAACACTATTTTTATGCAGTAATATTAAATTAAACTAAATTATATTAAATTAAATTATTTTATTTTAATTAAACCAATACAAGCTCATACCGCAAAACCAAAAACTATCAGGCTACCTCTCCAGTGCAGTAATGTTCGAATACTAAAACTGAGCTGTAATTAACTGTAACCACATGCAGTAGAGTAAAATACAGATTAGTGTTAGGGGTAGATACTGGAGCGTGCAGTATGTTAAGGTAGTGGTTGTGAACAGTAGATGTACATGATGGTGATACAGTGCAGGTAGTGAGAACAGAAGCTCAATGATAAACAGTTAAACAGCCATGCAGCTCACAGTAGAGCTACTCAGTATACAAAGTACATGGCACAAGTATAGAAGCCTAGTTAAAGTGCACGTGCATACGGTCCTGTGGGCTGGTGGAGCCCTGTGTGTAGCTGCAGGGGTGGCTGTAGTCATGTTCTGGTAGGTGCTGCCAGTTTAACCAGTTAAAATGATTATTGTAATGAAGGTATTTCCTCACTGAACTGTACAAACATGAACTAAAGCTTTGTATAAAAATGCTGAAAATGCAGTAAATCCTGATCAAATCCAGATAAACTGAAATTACTGCACATGAACTGATTAATAAGCACAGCATTGGTCATATCAGTGAAACACATGATTTCTGGCCACAGCAATTTAATCACATTTAACAGGCACAGAGTTCACCACCTAAACAAAACCTCGTCCATCAACACTCATAATAAACCATAAACAATAAAGACTCATTCATTCACCTTCTAAACTGCTCATCCTCCGGGGTCATGGAGGGGATGAGGAAGCCTATCCCAGCACCTCCTGGGCAGAAGGCAGGAAACACCCTGGACAGGTCAGTATAGATTAATTTACTGTTTGAATTTTCATTGGGGTCTTACTACATGACATCCATGTGTGGTACCTACACACTAGAACTTAAAAAGGACATGTCTGAGTCTTACTGACCTTCTAAATGTTTTCCAGGGTGCTGGACATGCTGCTGTAGGAGGCCTCCACGTGGTCTGCAGCTAGTCACCTCTTCATCTGTCAACAAGGCACTGGGGCAGAACCATCTTCAGTGGCTGGAAAAGAAAGACTGGGGACTCGGGGTAGAGAACACAGACGGTAGCATCATAAGAGACACAAAGGCCTCAGCAGTGAAGAGATGAATCACCAGACGCAACAGTAGTGGCTGCAGGTCTGACAGTGGCGGTACCCAGAGTTGAAAGCGCCACCTCTGCGGTAACCCTGGTTGTGCCAGTGAAACAGAGACCGCAGTGGTGACGCCTTCAGCTGTGAGCAGCTGCTGTACAGTGCTGGTGTAAAGGCTGTAGTGATGTCTTCAGCGATCATGGTGATCATGGAGTGGCAGGGACTGTGACTGTGTGGAAAGGCTCTGCTACAAGCCTAACAGTGCTGATACCCACAGCTGAAGGCACCACCTCTCCAGTCACCCTGGGTGTGGTAGTAAAATAGAGACTGCAGCGGTGACACCGTCAGCTATGGGCAGGAGTTCTAGAGTGCTGGTGTGGGTACACAGGTTGTAGTGGAGATGTCTTCAGCTACAGACAGGCAGGAGCTGTTAACACCTGCAGCTGTACGCAGGGGCACTGAGCTACAAGATGAACTGCTGTAGTATTTTAATATCTAATAAACACTAGGCCTGTGTATTTGTGTGATGCAGTGTGCATTAGGCTTGTACAAGTTTAAGTTAGACTCATTCAAATATCCTACAAACACAAGTAGATGCCTAGAGTGGTGGAAACTTCATCTCCAGGCAGGGGCACTGGGATTATGGGACAGCGCCACCATCTGGAGTGACAGGCTCTCTAAGGAGAGTAAAAAGGAAACTGCTGAGGAAACTGTGAGCCTAACCTGGGTGATGCCCACAGCTGATGGCCCCACCTCTCCGGTGACCCTGACTGCTGACATGAAACAGAGACTGTAGTGGTGGGACCTTCAGGCATGAGCATGAAGCCTGTAGTGATGATGTCTTCAGCTAAGGGAAGGAGGAACCTGCACAGGGAAACTACAAGTGACTCGTTAGCTGTAAGATGAACATCTTTGGCTGTGAGGGGAATCCCGACTCGCAGGTGCCACTTCTATCAGGGTTAAAGCCCTCAGCTAAAAAAGAACAGACGTATCTATAAATCCCATGCTTATTCACAAGGCACCACCACATGCACCTGTATCAAGAACATGCCATATGATCCACTAGGCACTCATACTCCTAGTTAAATGGAACAGCTCTAAACCAGGTCTTGGCTTGCAGCCATGCATAAGCCACTACTACCAAAGGCACCTGTAAATAGCAACTGATGGTAAGACACTGAACAGCCATGCAGGGACACCAAACCTAAAGGCACACCACAAAACCCAGTCTCTGCTCCAGTGCCCTTGCTCACGATTTTATTTTGACCATGCCCTACAGCACTCCTGTGGCACTGATATTACAACCAACCAGTCTGTAACCATTCCTGAATGCATCTCCAGAAACCCCCAAGGACCTTTGCACTGGTGTTCCTGTATCCACAAAACATCATTACTCAGCCTGAAGCCACTACGGCTACTCCAGCATCTTCGCCTACAGCTAAAGGAATCAGCCTCGGCTGGTAAGCACTCCAGAACACCCCACACCACCTTTCATAGTTAAAAGGCACTCACTACTCAGGCTGAAGCCACTACAGCTGTACATACCTACTTCAGAGGTTCCATTTGTAGCATCTTAACTACGACCTAAAGGAACCACTGTTCTAGATATTCTGCACACACCTGCAGGTATAAATTCTCTATAAACACCTCTACTAACAGCTAAGAGACAACACTGCCACACCATTAGTCACGTCCGAAACTTCAGGGCCTGGTGACACAGTTGAAAGCTCCAGTGCTTCAGTCACCATGCCCCTCCCTGAAGGGCCCTGCTCAATGTGTCATTGTTCCAGAACTGCTGGCAAGTTGTTATTGCTGTGGTGTCTGTGTCCATGGTTAAAGCCACTGTTGCTCCAGAGTTCCTGACCACCACCGCAGTTTCCTTAGTCATGGCTTGAGGTTCTCCTGCTCTAGGAGTCTTCTGCCAAGGACATCTACACTGCTCTGGCTGTGTCCAAAACCGTCACTGATGTGTGACCTGCAGGTGGTCCTAGGGTCTCCCACTCCACAGTCTGCTGTTAATTCTGGGGCCTCAAAGGAGCTCTCCTTGGACTGTGCGTCTGACCATCACCACCTGAAGTCTCCTTGTCCATACCCACTCCAGAAGTCCTGCCTGTGGCTGAAGACATCCTGGGCTTACATGATGCTACCACTCCATCACTTGCCTCTACTTGCCCACAATCAAGTTGTTGCCACTTCCATTTACACACCCACATATGTTCTCCTGTCAGCCTGGAGCTGGCACTTTGGACTCCAAGGAGCTCTCTGTTGCTGAGCCTTTGACACACTCCCCACATCTGAAGACACCAATGTCCTCCAATGCCCTGACTGTGACTGAAGGCATCA
Organism: Prochilodus magdalenae; assembly: GCA_024036415.1. Classification (NCBI taxonomy): domain Eukaryota; kingdom Metazoa; phylum Chordata; class Actinopteri; order Characiformes; family Prochilodontidae; genus Prochilodus; species Prochilodus magdalenae. The sequence continues at coordinate 12,588 of JAMWET010005682.1, forward strand.
CCAATCCCGCGTCCCTGCTCATGGCTGAAGGCTGCTTTTAAGGATTAGTAGAAACTAACTGATGATCATCGCCCCCTCTAATTTACACCGCTAACACAAGAGCTAACGATCAACATGTGGACACTAATCTGAATTAAAACACGCAGCCGCATGTTCATAATAGATAAATATTAAAAGTTAATTAGTCCATAACATTATTGAGGAGCCCATTCATCATTCTGTGTTATAATAATTCTAATCTCACCCACATTCATATTTATTCTTAAAAATATTAACTGTGTTCTTATTAGCAGCACGATAATCAGCAATACCTCATATTTGTATGAATATATGAATAGCCCACTCCAAATTTCCTATTTAGCCTGGTGGGTTATGTTCCACTGGTGTCCTGGCTCCTGGTGCTGTTCCTTGTTTCTTCATTAACACAATCTGAAGAAGCTAAAACTGGGTGACTCTTAGGTTCCCCCGACGTCCTCCTATCACTGTGTCTCCAGCATGGTCCTCTAACGATCTGCTGCATTCTTCAGGTCAGTGAAGACGTCCTTGAAGAACTGTGGGTCGTTGTTGATTCGCAGCATCTTCCCACTCATGCGCTTGGTGATGTCCACTGTCCTCTTCCAGAAGGCGCCTCTGTTCTCCTCCACCAGGAAGGGCATGGCTGGATAGCCGATCTCGTGGCCAATGTAGGCGTACGCCACAAAAAAGCAGGTGAGCACCACTACCTGAAGTTCCTTCATGCTGGACACCTCAGCCGAGACAGTGTCACGGCACAGCATGTAGAGGAAGACCACGCTGCCCGGGCCAATGAAGAAATGAGCCTGGCATCCGTTGAGCAACAGGAACATGTCTACGATGCGGAGCCACATCAGAGGGTCGTCAGGAGAGAGGTCCTTAAGCAGGCAGCAACGACGGCACAAGAAGTCGCCCAGCAACCTGAGGAGCTCATCGGTGGAGGCATCCTTAAGCACCATCTCATGCGTGATGAGAGCCTGCTCTGAGAGCACGTCGGCATGTGCATCCGTGGCTGTGGAGCTGACGGTGGGTTGAGGAGATGCTGAGGAAGGGCCGGTACCAGGCTGTGGTTTCTCCAGATGTTGGGTGGTGATGGGACGCACAGTCACTCCTTCCAGCTTGTTCCCAGAAGCGAGGTCCATGATCTTCCTCCTCTTGGCTGAAAGAGCCTCAGGTGAGAGCATGCCGAGGAGTCGCTTCTTGCCTCTTGTCCTGTTGTCCTCGTTGACAGGTCTCGAGAAGACGTGGCCCATCCTGCTGTCCACTTGGGTCCACTTATACACCTGTTGATATGTGGAGTGTGTTGGTGTGTGGAGTGTGTTGGTGTGTGGAGTGTGCTGGTGTGTGGAGTGTGCTGGTGTGTGGAGTGTGCTGGTGTGTGGAGTGTGTGGAATGTGTTGGTGTGTGGAGTGTGCTGGTGTGTGGAGGGTGTTTTGAAGAAGACTGAAAGTGGAGTAGTATGGAGTGCAGTTAAAATGGTATCTGAGGAGAAAAGACACATATCAATGTTAAAGCTTTCCTGGGAATTTCAGTTTTTCAGATTTACCCAGCACAGTTTAAAGGAGGCACTGTGACAAGGAATGCAGTGATATGGGAATTCTGGACCAATGCAGATTCCGATATTTTACATGTACATATCTTTACATACTGGGCATGCAATACTGCATTCTGTAAAGACCCCCATACACCAGATGCACCATATTCCCATTCCATACTCCCGGATACACGGATCAAAAGATCCTAGTTATTTTAATGCAGGAAACCTGGAACAGGAAAACTGGACACGAACCTGACTTCAGTTCTGTACGGCGGGAGGAGCAGAGTCGATTTAAACCTGCAGCTTTACAATGGAAACACCACTTAAACACCACTAACACTCAAACACCACTAACACTCAAACACTACTAACACTCAAACACCACTAACACTTAATCACCACCAACACTGAAACACCACTAACACTTAAACACCACTAACACTCAAACACCACTAACACTCAAACACTACTAACACTCAAACACCACTAACACTTAAACACCACTAACACTTAATCACCACCAACACTTAAACACCACTAACACTTAAACACCGCCAACACTTAAACACCTCTAACACTTAATCACCACCAACACTCAAACACCACTAACACTCAAACACCACTAACACTTAAACACCACTAACATTTAAACACCCCAAATACATAAATCACCGTCTCAGAGTCATAAATCAGTGACTGAATTAAGACGGGAGAGAATTTCCGGGTTGAAGGTCGTTGAAGGTTAAATTTCCGGAGCTAAACGTTTAAAATGATGATTAATGATGTTTCTGATCTTTCACACAGACATTTCCTTTAGTTCTGAAAAGTGGAGGAATATCATACACTAAAGAAGCTCAAACCGAACTAGAACCTCTCCCTGGTTCAGCAGGCTGTAGGGTGCTAGCATTACTGCTGCATTACTATTGCTGCTGAGTGCTGATTGGCTGATCAGCTGAGTGCAGCACTTTGGATGGGTCAGTGTTAAAAGGCCCGTTACCTTCATCTTTCTTTCATCCCCACTGTGTTCGGAAATAAAGCCTGTGTGATTTCAGGAGTCAAAAACAGACCACATGAATTTTCTAAACCACCTCTGTGCTTTTAAGACGATATGTAAATGAGCTCAGTTCTAATTGGATTTATTTATTTATTTATTTATTGGAAACAGTTCTTACCATTTCTCCTTGAATGGGCGTGGCTAAACTACTGTAGGCGGGCATATGCAAAGGTGTGAGATATTTTTGATAGACAGGCTCTTTTCCCAGCAGGGTTTACCTGTATGGACTGTATGAGGAGTGAATGGAAGGGGATTTCGGTTTTTCATGATCTGGACCCTTTGAAAGGATGAACTAACTACAAGCTCCATAGGAACCTATTCATTTTGGACTGTGTCCGGAGCGCCCTCTAGTGCCTGACCGAGAACACGACACTAATGAGTGAGCGGCGGTTCTCCTCGCTGCCTGAGTCAGTGAGACCCAAACACATCAATCACGTGCAGTATCGGAAAACTAGCTTCACTGAGGAGCCGTTTCTCCAGCTGAACGGAGGAGGTGAAGTTCCGGTGGGTGTAGTCTCCTCTAGATGTGACCGGAAGTGAGTTTGATGCTAATGAAGGTGTGTTTGGTGGTTGAATGCAGTGACTGGAGGAGCTGAGCTCGGAGACTGACGTCACAGCGGCAGTACAGGAGGTGGGGCCTGTTTTGATTTGAATAGCTCCTCCCAGACCGGAGTAGCGGAGCGGAGCGGAGTGAAAATGTACTAAATAGAGGAGATAAAGGAGGAGAAGCCGCTGAAAGAGTGTAGAAGTGTGCTACAGACTCACGTGTATCTGCTGTGTGGGGCTGAGAGGGTGAGGGAGGTGAAGGTCTGCTGCTGTAGCTGATAAACTTTGAGAGCTTTTTCGAGTTGCTGCTTCAGTCGCTTAGCTGATCTGAACGCTGGACCGTCGCCATGGAGACGATCACGATCAGGCGTAAACAGGCAGTTTACATAATAACAAACAATAAACAACAACAACATAACCGCCATCATTTATCTGTTCATGTATTACATTTTTATTCATTCTAATTTTTATTTAATATTTTAGGGGTTTTCTCTCTTTTTAAGTACAATTTTAAGGTTTTAATTTTCTCAGTTTTAGTTTTAAAGGTTTTTGTTTAATTCCAAAACGTTTTATAAATAACAACAAACAATATAAAACACAGATTATAATGCTTGTAATTTATGAATTCACAATTATGTTAAGCTTTTAATCACATTTGAATACAGTTAAATTACAATTAACCACCAACAATATTTAAAATAAATACAGAAATAATAAACTAATGATTTGTTTCATTTTTTAATAACATTGTTTTCAATAAAAAATAAACAACTTGTACAATAAATAGAAACCAATATGAGCGTTATAATTGATTTACTTATTTTAGGCTTTTAATTACTTTAAATACAGTTAAATGAAAAAGAACAAATAAATATTATATATAGTGCTATTCTTTTTACTAATAAATAATAAATTTCACAGTTTAATTACAAAACTTATTACAAATAACAATAAATAATGTGTACAATACGGTTAAAATATTTTAAATTTTAATCACTTAAAATAGTGTATTTGCATAAACGATCAGAAGTGTATACAATATAGTAATTGTATAATGCTTTAATTATATAGGTTTTATATTTTAATATTCTATATGAAAAAGGGTGTGTAATTCCAAAATGTAATCCACTCACTAAAGTAGATTCAATTATATTTTCCTATAATAATAATAATAATAATAATAATAATAATAATAATAATAATAATAATAATGTGTGTAATAGATAGATAGATAGATAGATAGAGTGATACAGATACAAAGATACAATATAAAGTATGAAAATATATAAATAAAGTCCTTAGTGTCTGTGTAATGGAGGTAGTGGTACACCATTTGCTGTGCAAATTAAGAAGATGACTGATGTCAGCCATATAGACAGTGCGAGGGAGCTACTGGAACAGGCAGCCACTCGCGTCGGCACCGGAAGAACTTGTCTCCACCAGTTCAACATAAAGTTACTAGTATTTCCTCAGGATCACAGTTATTACCATTTCAGTAATGAAGCACTAAATGAAATGTACAGTAATTCTACTGTGGTGGTTCAGTATAATCTGCCTGGACTGTAAATGCAGCTCCAGAGTCAAACAGGGAATATCAGTGTAGAAGTTCCAGATCTTCATTACAGTGTACGTCACTCATTCATACAGGTGTAGAGATAATCAGGGCTGTACACTGAGGAGGTGATGAGTCCTGAGAGTCAAGCTCACTTTTACACTGCTACATTTCCCAGTGATGGAGACGGAGGGATGAGACACTTCAAAAGCAGAGATACAGTGGGCCCAAAAAGTATTCAGTCAACCCCTGATTGTGCAGGTTCTCCTACTTAGAAAGACGAGAGGGGTCTGTAATTTTCATCATAGGTACACAATAAAATCCAGGAATCACAGTGTAGGATTTTAAAGAGTTTATTTGTAAATGATGGTGGAAAATAAGCACCCCTGGTAAACATGAGCCCAATGGGCTTTAAATCTTTATTATATAAATTCTTTATTATATCTCCTTTTTATTTCTCATTCAGTATACCAACATGAAGGCAGCCTCCGTCTGCAGTGTGATGCTTATAAAACAAAAATTAATCTTATTATAATCTTTTATATTAATATTAATATCTTAATATTAATCTTAATATTTTTCTCAAATCTGTGTTCCACCATTATTATCTCCCCTCCAGCCCTTGGTGCAGCCTTCCTTTGTAAAGATAACAGCCATTTCTCTATAAAGCTTAAAAATCAGTTTCAAACGCAATGTGTACGCTCTTCAACAGAACCACCACCATCCTCATATGGGGCTTTTCCTGGTATGGGTATCCTTCTCTCCAGGCTCTGTAGCCTTAACACTTAATCAGTTTCAACTTTAAAGTGTCTGCTCACCTCTTACAGAAGCAGCTAAACCTCCTCTGAAGACTCATCTCCTTTCATTACTACAACACTGATGTAGCTTGTCTCCAGATGGTCTTTGAGTTTAGTATCAGGTTGGGTTTACTGGTCCGTAGCTGGTCTCTCTCTATGGTCAGGTTGTGTGTACACTGGTCTGCAAACAGGTCTATCGTGTGGCAGTGAACCGCTAACCACAGCACTGTGATGACAGCCAGCAGGAGGAACACACATCAGCCCCAGACACCCTGCAGCCACCTTGTTAGGCTCTGCTCCCTGCAGGGCTCGTTCCTGAAAATAAACACATACATATTTCAAATAGATACACGTTCATATTATTACTCCATCGACTCGTCCATCAGAAGCACGTCCCACTGAGTCTGAGCTGTGAAACAGAGCATTTGCTTTTCCTTCAACCATCCTCCAGCAGTTCTTTCTGAGTTTGCTTGGTCGTGAAAACACCACCTCAGTCATGACCACCACCGTTCCTGTGAACTCCCATTTTCTTCAATTACCATTAGGAACCTGAGGAGACTGGCTACCTGGACTGCATCACCTGGCCTTTCTAATGATGGCCTGTGAACAAGCCACAGCCATGACAGGCTTATATTAGGAACTTAGAAATCTTGATAACAAGGTCTCTGAGGTCATACCATCTCCTGGATCGTGGTCCAAGCTTTTGTGCATGGTGCACCTTTTCAATCTATTCACTATAAAACCTGCACACATAAATGACACTGCTCTTTCTTAAACTGCTTGAAGAGACTGTTTATATCTTATAACTTATTAAGCCTGTTTTGGGGACCCGTTTAAACATAAGACACGCTTGTGCCCAGCGGTCTATAATGGTGTAGGCCACTGTATGTTAATATTGATATGGTTAAAAATCCAATAGTGGAATCAACATTATTATGACTCACTTCACTTAATCATATTAACTCAGGGAGTTGGGTGACATTCTCTTAGGCCCCCTAATCCATGTGTGAATCATTCCTGTGCAGATCACATACACCGATACAGAGAAATGCTAGATTGTCTGACATTGGTTGTGAAGAAGCCAATGATGACCAAGAGGTCCAAGGTACCTACCTGGGCCCCAATAACTCCCACAAGTTGAAGCCTTAATCCGTGGAACCCACACTATGATCTTCAGGTCACTTCAATCATCCCTGCTCCCGTTACGAGCAGCTTGTCGGAGGACACTGCAGTTCAGCATTAGCTCCAGAATGCCCATAACAATCCTACCAGGACCCTTACCTGAGTCCACTTTCCAGCCCGTAGCTTCTGTTCTGGAGCACGAACACGGTGCGTTAATCTGGATATTAGCCTCGTCGTCAGAAATAGTTGTTGACCTCGAGTATGTAGTAGAGGATATGTTATGTCTAAACTATTGGATCTTTAGGGGTTAAAGATGCAGGTAACTGTAACTGTCTCCTGACGATCTGCGTTAGATATACCAGAGGTTCGCTCCAACGTACTCAGCATTTCCAGAAAGATGGAGTTCTCAATTTTGAACCTGTGTGGTTCTTCCTTGGATTTGCTTGCAGCCGTGTTCGTTTGGTAAGGATTCTGGTCTCCCGAGTGTCTATTTTCCCATTAGTTAACATTTCTATATAGATTACCTCCCTCATCGTCCGGAAAATATCCCATGTTTCTATAGATGTAACTCCATTCTACTAATTCTGTGCCTCTGATAGGAAGTCTGGGTAGTGAATAAGTCCTATACGGATGCAGTCAGCTCTAACAAACCGGGTCTTGTTTTTGGGTGATAACACTGGTGTGTGGGTGGTGTGGTGCGGCGTGGCAGACTGACAGGAGGTAAAGAAGGAAGTTTAGCTGAGATCTCCACCCATGTGTTGTTTCTCCTGATTAGAGTTAGACTGTATACAGTATAGCAGGTAGCAGTGTTAAACACACAGTACCGCACAAACATCAGAGAACACTCTTTCATTCAATACAGAATGCCCCGGGCTGATCAAGCCAACGAGCGGCACCTGGGGTGGCAGCCATATAAGCCCCTACCACACAAACACCTCCGCTGCACCTTTGTAGAGGGGTAGCCGGTATGGAGAAAGACGCAAGAGAAAGGAAAGAGGAAAGTGAAAGGAAGAGAAGAGAAGAGAATGAGAAAGCTAAGCTAAAGAAAAGGAAACGAGGAAGGCAAGCAAAAAGAAAAGAGAAAGCTGTAAGCAAAAGAAAAGAGGGAAGGAAAGCTAAGGAAAAGAGAAAAGCAACAAGGTAAGAGTGTGTGGGTCCACTCTCCACACAAAGATAACACAAGTTACCCTCTTTCGTTAATAAAACCCTCTTCTGTTTTGTTTGTGGATTTTTTATTAACTTCATCCTTTGTTTTGGAGAACGGCAAATACCTGGCGTTCCTCCTTTTGTTTGTTTTTCCCGCCATTTCTCTCCTCGTCTTTCACATAAACCCTTCCTGACGTAGCTCACGTGTACTAGCCGCACTAGCGCTAGTGGGTATACACGGTGGGGTTTCTCACTACAAAGGTCGGGGGTTTGTTTCCCCACCCTAAAACCAGTAATCCCAAAAACACTTAAACATCATAGGTTTCAAATTGCATTCCTCCATCCATGGAAGTCCGTTTTGCTTGCAAGTTTAACGCTTACATCGAACGCAAACGGATTTTACCTGTTCCTGGGCTTGGGTCCACACCCTCAACAGCGCCGTGACAGGGCCAATCCCTATTTCTTATTTTCACCCCTGTCCTTTCTTTCCACCCCTGCCTCGTGTTTTTCGAGAGTAACCCTCCCGTCATGTAAAGTTAGAGAGTTAGGAGGGTATGGTTGAAATCTTCCCACCTATGGAAACGGACCACCCTTTGAGTACTTGAATATGCCTCGGATGGTCAACACTATTTGATCGTTTCTGTTTCTAAGGGCTTCTTGACAGCTTTCCCTCATAGTGTTAATGTATGTGGAGTGTTGGGTGATTTGGACTGGAAATCCAGTAGAAGTCAGGATGTTTAAACACTGCTGGAGTAAAGGGGTATTTGGTCATCCAGGACTAGAACCGAAGACTCTATTTTAAAGACCCTATGCTAGGCCACATTTTTACACAGCTGCTTTGTTAATGCCTTTGGGGCCACTTGT